>JAQPPZ010000099.1:0-16061 GCA_028583015.1 Wollemia nobilis | reverse complement strand
TACACCGTTGAAACGAGGCTAATTATGAAAAATCAGTTTTGGGACAAAATCGTCTGGACGTTCTGCTCCAGACGAATTCATCCGATCTGAGGTGATATCGTCTGATCAATGATGATATCGTCCAATGGTCACAACAAATCCTAAACATGGCATGAAATATGAGGAAAGCGGTTTAACAGGTAGTTAACAGGCGGTTCGAAGTTTAAGATTTAAATTTTGAATTATTACTAAGGTAATTTTAATTAATTGCTAAGGTTTATTGCACCAATTTTAGGGTGCTACAGAGAGTTTCAATGGAAACCTCATATTCATGACTACAACTATTGTAATAAGGTAGAGGGTAAGGGATGACAACCATGACAAATATGTTTTGTAATATTTCTAATGTAGTAACGGTTGGAATCATAAGGAGGGTCTCTGACTCTATTGCCCAATTGGATACTAGACAGTTAGAGTAGAAGGTCAATTAAAACACATCAAACAAAGCAATCCAGGTTTTGTAAATAAATTACGCCTCTTGAATCACTCGAGAACATCCTTCGCTAGGTAGATATTTTGAGGGAAAAAGGCACAAAATGGTGAGGGGAAATCGTGGTAGCACTTCGTTGCTATGTCTCAAAAATCCTATCTATATTTGGGTGGAAAATAGATCCACTTTATAGCCAAAGGAATCCTATGGCCAAATGGGTATGCAAGGACATGCGGGGTAAGAAGTGCCATTTATCCAAAGTTTGGCATGCATTGGAAGGGGAAGAAAATATCCCTTTTTGGCAACCATTCTACAACATGTCATAAGGATTGTGCACCCTCAGGTCTACATGCTTGAATAGGTAGGATAAATGATAGTTTTTGGGTTCCATTTATCCAAAATTTGACCTTCTAGGAGTCAAATTCTATGGCCATCCCACCCAGGGATGACCACTTGCAACCATCCCTAGGTGGGACGGTCATGAACTATGATCATCCTAAGGTGGTACGATCATGCCTATGTGGCCCAAAACCTCCCAAAAGTGGGGTAGAGCCTTCCAAGAGTGGTTATGACCATTGTGTAACCTCCGAGGGTTTTCCAAGGGGGCCATATGATTTCAATTAGCCAATGCTTTTGATCGCCTAATCGAATTGAGATGATTTTAATGTCTACAGATGCCCCTTTTTGAGATGCATTGTGTGTAGCATAGCACTGAGAAAATATAGATGATTAAAATGCTAAATTATTAGGGTTATTCAATAACCTAGTCAAATTTTGATGCCCCAATCATGAAAATAGCACATGTTCTTGAACCCTTGCTTATAATGAGCTAAGGAACTTGATTCAAGTATAACCTTTTCATTAAGGCTTACTTGATCTTGGACATTTTTTAGTCATGAAGTGAAGAAGCCCGATCCTTCATGATTCTATAATACCAAGAATTTTTTTAGTTGAAATTTTTGTTTGTTTTTTGCCCCAAGCAAGGGCGTGATTGTCTTTGTCAATGATTCATTGGACGAATGCAATTTACATGATTGGGTGTTTGATTGTTGATTTTGATTATAAATTTGTTAAGTATGACTACCCTCTCAAGTACTGAGTTGATGAGGGAATGACCAGTGATAAAATCGATGAGTCACTTGACACATATGACTTTGGTAGGGTTTCCTTTAGTTTTACCCATTGAAAAATGAAGTATTTTTGAGAGGATTTTGATGATTTTGTTGACGTTTTATGGAATAAAGGAGTAAAAAAATTCGTTCTTGTGGGGAGGTCTAGCCATAATGGCCTTCTTAGGGATTCAATTAAGGAATTTTCCATTCATACATGAGAAATTTTGGTTCATCTTGATGCCTAGTGAGTTTGACCAAATTTGACCTATTTTTGGTGGGTTTTGGACCCTTTTTGGTGCCTTTTTGAGCTGGTTTGATGTGACACAAATTACACCATGTGTATCTATTTGGTTAGATTCTTAGGGTTTTAATACCCCATACATGAACAAAATGCATGTAGGGCATGATATTTTGAGCAAGGGCCTAGGTTACATGATGTCTGATGGCTCTAAGGAGGCAATCACCTCGAACTACGTGCTAAGCACTTAGCCATTAGGCTAAGGCACTAGCACCTAATGTAGGCCCTCCCTTGTGATTTAAAATGTTAGTAAGAGCTTCCCATAACTTTAATGTTACCATATTGCTATTATGGATAATGAAAAAGTTTAAATTTAAACATAGGTATGGGGGATGAAATGAAGTATATTGGTTTGACAGGGTTTATGGATAGAAATCATAGACCTAAGTTTTATGTTTTGGATTAATTAATTTATCTCATGATAACAAATTTGGGTCTTAGATTTATATTGAAATAAATATAAAAAGGGTAAAAGGATATAAATGGTAATATTGGATAATTATCCTAAAAAGACTCAAAAAAATACTTTAGCAAAAAAAAAGTTCATCAAAGGAAAATTTATATTTGCACCATGTCCATTTATTGAGTAGGGTTTGAAATATTTATGGGGTTATGTTTATCCCTAGCCTTGTACAATATTGTTATGACTCAAACCTATTTTATGGAATCTAATGCTATATGTCTCAGTGAAAGAAGTTAAATCTATGATGAAACTTAGATTGACTTACTCTAAATAGAGTAGACATTTATAGGTTTGATTATATGAGGCAAATATAGATTAGCCTACTCATAGAAATTTTGGTTGTTTATGATGAATGCTCTTTGACAAATCTAAGTAAGATGCTAGTAATGTTTTCCTTTGATATTGTGATTTTATGTTTGTTTAAATGCTATCTCTGGGTGCTTTTATCTTAAATTTTTGGTAACCTAGATGAAGAAAAGAATAGCATATTTGCAATATTGTGATTTCAATGCATTTAACAAATAGAATAATATATATACAATCATGCATGCTAGAATGGGGAGTAAGATATTATGAGGGCATAGTTTAATGTGGAAGAAAAGGTTATTAGGTTGCATTTCTCGAGAACTTATGGGGTTTCTTTGTGGCCATGTCAATGTATGCCATTAGTATAGATTTAAGATCATGTTTCCTGTGTGATGGGATATGGGATGAAAGGAATGGGAAAAGTTTCATTCTTAGGATAGTATGGGATTTCCTACTCTTGAACTGATTTTAATGCTTGTTTTTTTACAAATGCGTAAGGTGTTTGTTGGAAAACTACTTTGCAAACTATGAATTACTACTGCATGGCATTTGGTAGTTATATATGCATGTTGATAAATTGGATTATCCTGATCCTGAGTAACCATTCACTTAGCACTAGTGGAACTGAGACAACTAGTACCTAAAGTACCTGTTAAACCTGAAAGAGAGTTGAAGATTAGAGGAATTTGATGTTCTATTCAAAATGATGAGGCCATTGTTGTAACATGAAAAGCTTCATTGAGTAATGATGTAATATCTTGTAGGAGTTTATGATTTATTGTGGAAACTATAAAAAAATAACTCTCAAGTATTTGGTTGTATTGGATAAAAATAATTTAATCTCTTGAAGTTTTATGTTCATGGAAAAACAAGTTGCGTACATGATTTGTTATGTTAATTTGATTCTCAAATGGATGCTTTGATTATATATGATTAAATTAGATATTTAATTTCTATAAGTGAAAATGTAGAAACATAGAAGAAACATAAACATATCAAAGAAAACATAATTGATAGATCTAAAGAGTTTAATTCAATGAGACAAAGTGGTAGGCAAAAATATACCTATGAGAATCTATTAGATTATTCTCTTAACAAACCATAGGTATTATGGTTAGTTGGTTAAGCATTGCACCTAAAATATTAACTCATTGGAAAATAATGAGTAGTAAACAATGCACACACTTAAGGTTAGGTGGAAAGACACCTATGGTTGGAACTAGTTTAACATGGGGTTAAACCATAAGGGAAACATGTGTTCTAGTTGAAATAGACTGGAAAATTCTTACTGATCATGATGGAACACTAGCCACTCCTATGCACATGGATAAAATTTGATCAATTTGATTCATGTGTGGTGCATAGCCTTGGAAACTCATGTGACTACATGCTCAATAGAAACTGTATAAAAGACTCTCATGAATATGTAAGTAAAAAAAAAAAGTTGGGTGTGATGGTTGGTTTGGTTGGGTAACTTGGGGTTATTATAGTTGGTATCAGAGCCTAGATTCAGATAGGTCACATAACTATTAATCTTGATGAATCTAAAGCACACACAAGAAAGTAAGGAAATATAAAGGTACGAATATGGAAAATGAGCAAGTCTTGCCCCCAATGTTGAACCCCTGGTGAATCAGATTGGAAGAGCTATATGAACCCTCCACTAACATGGGTTTTAAGAGATGTACTTGATGCTCTTTTGGGGATCATACTTGCCATTAGAAGCTCTAAACCAAGACTCTTCCTTATTTAGTCAAGGTTTTTATATTCAACTTAAGTCATCATATAGAAGATGAAGGTTGATGAAAAACTATAGCAAAATTAGTTGAACCATCAAGAAAATTAACTAGTTACATAAGAGCAAGTGCATATTAGGAGAATACTTCAGTGTAATATTGTGAATTAACACATTTTTTAAAAATCAGGGAATATGCCACCCAAGCTAGGAAGTGGGTTGAAGATGCCTCCCTGAAGGTCTCAGTTAACTATTGAAAACCTTGGAGAGGGTCATGTTGGAGAAAACTCAGGTAACCCCAATGGTGTGGAAAATCTCACAAATATAGTTCAAAATATGTAGGTTAAAATTTCCAACTATCAAGATAATATGATGCAATAGAATGACTTGTTGGTGGTCCTTAGATATGATATTAGGAGAAATGATAGGGCACTGGAAGTTCCTACTGAGGAAGTAGTGGAGGAACAAAATGATCTTGATTGAGTAGCTAAGGTACGAATCAATGCTGAATTGGAAAGAGACCTAAAGCATGTAAAGGTTAGAAACTTTTCAAGAAAGGAAAGTGGAGATTCTACCGAATCTTTTTTGAATGAGTTAGCGATCTAATTTTCCATGAGAAATTACTCTTTAACCACAAAGACAATCTTTATCACTAGACTATTGACTGAAGCTAGACTGGAATGGTGGGAAACTTACTGCAAGGACAAAAATATAGATATAATCCATTACGAATGGGAGGTGTTTTAAAAAGATTTTTGAAAGATACTCCTCACTGAACAATATTATGCAAGGAAGCTAGATGAGTTTACTCAGCTAAGGCAAAGAGAGAAGTCAGTGGATGTATACTATAGGAACTTCACTAGGCTTCTCAAGTATATTCTGACCTATAAAAATTATGATAAAATTAAGGTGCATCAATTCCTTTCAAGGTTAGATAATAAGCTTAGGATCTCTATCAACATGTTCAAACCTATCAATTTTGAAGTTGCATATGATCTATATTTTCAAGCAGAGTATAATCACAAAAGGAGTAGCAACCCCATCCAAGGACCCAAGAAGAACTACCAAAATCCATATAAAAGAAAGTGGAATAATGAGACAACTCAAAAGAATAAATAAGCATTTAATTTTGGTAAGATAAATGATGGATAAACAAAAATATTTAAGAAGAGGTTTCAATCTAAGGATAGAAAATTTACTAATGCGAAGAAGGCCAAACCCGTGAATCAAGTAGAACCAACTCCTATTGAAGGTAAGGAGAAATCAGTTCAAGGTTTGACTCAAAATTTGAAGGTTGGGTGCTTTGAGTGTGGAGGACCTCATTATGTAAGAAATTATCCATGTTGTACAGGAGCTAACCAGAAGGTAAGCGATAAAGGATACATGGTTTATGTTGCTATTGGAAATTAGAATCTTGATGGACAGGTGACCCCTATGCTTTTACAAGATAAGATTTTTGATAAAATTTTTAGAGTTTTGATATACAATGGTGCTACTGATAGTTTTATCTCTAGTAGCTTGGTCAGGGGTATGTTGGAGAATTCAAATTCTTTGGAAAAAATGTGGAAAGTTGAGTATGGGTCTGGATAGGCCTACTTCATAGATCAATATTACCCCTTGATATAAATCTCCCTACCCATAAATTCTATCACTTGGTAAATCTATGTAGCTCCAATACATGCCTTAGATATAATTCTAGGGGTTGATTTGTTGAAGGACCACAAGGCCTTGATAAAATTTTAGGATATATGGGTCAAATTCACTGATGAAAATAAGAAGACAATTAGGTTGTATAGCAAGCAAAGGAAGTTCAAACCCATATTAATCTCTGCTATGCAACTTAAGAAGGTGATTAGGAAAAGAGAAATGGTATATGTGGTCAAAGTAAAGGAGGTTAAGGAAGACAAAAAGGATGATATCTTTGAGAAATTTCCCATCATTCAAGAATTCAAGGATGTTTTTACATCTAAATTGTCAAAAATGTCCTCTAAGAAAGAATTCGATTTCACTATCAATCTAATACCTGGTACAAAACCTATACAGAGAGCACCATATAGGATGAACCCTATAGAGATGTAGGAGCTGAAAGTGCAACTACAAGAGTTGTTGGATAAAGAGTTAATTAGGTTGATTGTGTCTCCTTGGGGTGCACTAGTTTTATTTATCAAGAAGAAGGATGGATCCTTGATATTGTGCATCGATTATAGGATGTTGAATAAAGAAACAGTTAAAAACATATATTCTTTACCACAAATAGGGTATTTGTTTGACCAAATTTAAAGGGGATACCATTTTCTCAAAGATATACTTGAAGTCTGGCTACCATCAGTTGAGAATAAAAGAAGAGGATACACATAAGACAATATTCAAAACTTGATATGGACACTATGAGTTCACAATTTTACCATTTGGGTTAACAAATGCACCCACAACCTTCATGAACTCAATGAATAATATCTTTAGAAAGTAGTTGGACAAGTTTGTCTTGGTGTTTTTATATGATATCTTGGTCTATTCTCGTAGTAATGAGGAGCATCACAAACGTTTGAGGATAGTTCTAAGGGTGTTGAGGGAAAATCAGCTATATAGAAATTTGTCAAAATGTGAATTTTGTGTGTGACAAGTGTTGAGCAAGGTGCAGCAACAGTATTGTCATTGTTTTCAACACAGTCAGATAGATCGGTTGATGCAGTGGATAAGAGTTTCAGATAGATCGGTTGATGCAGTGGACAGGAGTTAAGAGGTTCTTTAGAGTATGTACAGTGATTATCCAAAAGATCAAAGTGGCCCATATGCTAAAAATCAAAAGAAAATCACAAGGAAGAAAACTGTCGTGATATCATGACATGTTGAGCAAGGAAGAAAACTGTCGCGATATCATGACATGTTGAGCAAGAAAGAAAAATTGTCATGATATCACGACATGTTGAGAAGAAATAAAAACTGTCGCGATATCGCGACATGTTGAGAAGAAAGAAAAAATGTCATGATTTCATGACATGTTTGAAGAGAAAGAGCAAGCAAGATAAACTGTCGTGATTTTGCGACATGTTCGAAGAGAAAGCGCAAGCAGGAAAAACTGTCACGATTTCGCAACATGTTGGAAGAGAAAAAGACAAGTAGAAAAAGTGTTGCGATTTTGCGACATATTGCAAGAGAGATAGTACGAAAGAAAAAGTGTCACGATTTCACGACATGTTGGAAGAGAAAAAGGTAAGTAGAAAAAGTGTCATGATTTCGTGACATATTGCAAGAGAGATAGTACGAAAGAAAAAGTGTCGCGATTTCACGACATGTCGCATTTTCGTGACTTGAAAAGTGCAGGAACGTAGAGAAGGAAAAGTGTCGTGATATCATGACATGTCGCATTTTCGTGACTTGAAAAGAGCAGGAAGGCAGAGAAGGAAAAGTGTCACGATTTCATGACATGTCACATTTTCGTGACTTGAAAAGAGCAGGAAGGCAGAGAAGGAAAAGTGTCACGATTTCGTGACATGTCGCATTTTCACGACTTGAAAAGGGCAGGAAGGAAGAGAATGAAAAAGTGTCGTGATATCGCGACATGTCACGTTTTCGCGACCCGAAGGTAAGAGAAAGTGCAAAGGAGAAAAAGTGTAGCGATATCGTGACATGTTGCATTTTCGCGACCCGAAGGTAAGAGAAAGTGCAAAGGAGAAAAAGTGTCGCAATATCGCGACATGTCGCGTTTTTGCGACCCAAAGGTAAGAGAAAGTGCAAAGGAGAAAAAGTGTCACGATATCGCGACATGTTGCATTTTCACAACCCGAAGGTAAGAGAAAGAGCAAAGGAGAAAAAGTGTCGCGATATCGTGACATGTCACGTTTTCACGACCCGAAGGCAAGAGAAAGAGCAAAGGAGAAAAAGTGTCATGATATTACGACATGTCGCATTTTTGTGACTCTAGGAGGAGAGATAAAGTAAGAAGGAAGAAGTGTCACGATATCACAACAAAAGAAAAGAGGAAGAGTACGGAGGCAAAAGTGTCATGATATCGTGACATGTTGTGTTTTCACTGGTACAAGCAAAGAAAAGAAGTAAGGAGGCAAAAGTGTCGTGATATCACGACATGTTGTGTTTTCGCGGGTACAAGCCAAGAAAAGAAGCAAGGAGGCGAAAGTGTCGTGATATCATGACATTTTGTGTTTTTGTGGGTGAAATCCAAGAAGAGGACAAAGAGGTAGAAGTGTCACAATTTCATGACAGGTCGCTTTGGCGCGAGCTAAGAAGAGAACCCAACTAAAATAAGATATGTGACAGTTAACTAAAGTAGTACGATAGTTACAGGTGTAGTTACAAAGAAAAATCATGCAGCTAAAATAAGAACAGTGAACTAAAGTCAGTACGACAGTTACAGGTGTAGTTACAGAGAAAAATCATGCAGCTAAAATAAGAACAGTGAACTGAAGTCAGAACGATAGTTACAGGGCCAGTTACGGGTTGCATGCAAAAATATGGAAGTTAAAAATAGAGTCAGAACTTTATTATAAAAGGAGGTCTACGTGGAGAATTAAAGTGCATCTAAAAAGAGTGAAAGTGCTCGAGATTAAAGTGAGGTGGATTTAATATTGCAAAGAGAGCAAGAAGAGAGTGAGAGCCACGTGAGAGGCGAGTGAGAGAGGTGTGTGATATGTGAAGCATGAGGAGAGTGCACAGGAGGCGAGCAAGCAGGGTGTGTGTTGTGTGAAGAGTAGGTGATGTTGAGAAAGCAATAGACCAGTTAGGGTCTTGTAAAAGTGAAGGCATATTTATGTCAATCTTCTAGTTTTAGAACAGAAGTCCAAGTTGGTGCTTGGCATCAAGGGTTGGTGCTCCTTCTAGTTGGTGCTGGTAAATCAGGGGTTGGTGCTCCTTTTTGTTGGTGCAAATAAATTGGGGGTTGGTGCTCATTTTTGTTGGTGTAGATAAATCAGGGGTTGGTGCTCCTTTATATCGGTGCAGATAAATCAGGGGTTGGTGCTCCTTCCAGTGAGTGCTGGTAAATTGATTGTAAATTTGGTATTTTGCAAAGGCTAGATTTGGATGGGAGTCCAAACAGTCAATTTTGAGGAGTAGCCAAAACTGGTGAACCTCGGTACATCTTGTGTTGTGTGATGCTCTTTTGGTATATTTGCTTTATTGAGTTTTAAGCTTTCTTTGTTTCAGCATTAAGGATTGAAGATTTAAGTTTTTAAGAGCTACACTAATTCACCCCCCCTCTTAGTGTCATTGTGAGACTAACAACAAGTGCATTACTTGGAACATGTCATTTATGCGGATGAAATTGTAGTTGATCCTAAGAAGATAAAATCTATTTTAGATTAGCCAACCCCTACAAATGTAACAGATGTTCGAAGCTTTATGGATTTATCTGGGTATTATAGGAGGTTTGCGAAATATTATGCTAAAATAGCTTATCCTATAACCAATATTCAAATAAAATGGAAGTTGTTCAAATGGATGAACAAATGTGAAACTGCATTCCAGTTGCTAAAACAAATATTGACTACCACTCCCATGTTAAGGATTCCATATCCTTAAGGTGACTTTTCAATCTATATTGATGCTTCCTTAGAAGTTTTGGGAGGTGTTTTGTCACAATATGAAGTAGTGGTGGCTTATGAGTCCAAGAAACTAAAGTGAAATGAAGTAAAATAAACCATACATGACTTATAATTAGCTACAATTATGCATGCCTTGAAATTTTGGTGGCATTACTTGCTAGGAAGACCATTTGAACTAAGAACAAATCACAAAATTTTGAAGTATTTCTTCACACAACCATTGCTAAATGCACATCAAAGGAAGTGTATCAAATTTTTAGCAGAGTATGACTTTGGAATAGAATACATAAAGGGTAAAGAGAATAAGGTGGAAGATTCACTAAATAGAAGAAGGTATATCACTACTTTAACTAGAAGTCATGTGGATGTGATGGATCAAGTTAAAAGAGCTCAACTTTAGGACCCGTATTGTAAGGAAGTGCAAGATAAAATAAGGATTCAAAGATAGCTCAAGATTTTGGCTTCAAATATGGCTTCCTATGTTTCAAAGAGCAGGTTGTTATTCTAAAAACAAATGATTTGCATAGACTTATCATGAGAGAATATCATAGATCTCCTTATTATGCTCATATTGGAGGAGCTAAGATGAGGGAGAATATGAAGAAAACATTTTATTGTCCTAGAATGAAAAAATATATTACTAATTTTGTGGCTAAGTATCTAGAATTTCAAAATGTGAAAGTAGAAAATAAGCATCCTACTGGTCTGCTATATCCTCATGATGTGCCCACAGAAAAATTGAAAGTGATATCTATGGAATTTATTGTGGGACTACCAAAGACTAGGTATCAACATGATGCCAAAATGGTAATAGTTGACAAATTGACCAAAGTCACACACTTCATTCCTAATAGTACTACTGATGATGTAATAGTTGTTTCTAATAGGTTTGATAGGGACATATTTAGATTATATGGATTTCTAGAAATGATAATCTTGGATAGAGACTCAAGGTTTATGTCAGAGTTCTAGCAAGCTCTCCATCGATAAATTGGAACTTCACTAAACATAAGTTTTGCATATCATCCTGAGATAGATGGAAAAACTAAGAGAGTCAATAAGGTATTAGAGGATATGCTTCACATGTACTACATGTATGAGAAGTCTCATTGAGAAGAATTCTTGCATCTAGTTGATTTTGCATATAATAATGTGTACCATGAATCTCTAAAAATGGCTCCTTTTGAGGATTTGTATGGCCATAGGTGCAGAACTCCATTATCATGGTATAATCCTAAATACCAGGTCACTATTGGACTAGAATATTTGAAGCATATGGAAGAGCAACTAAATATCATTCGTCAAAGGCTCAAATAAGCTTCAGACTGCCAAAAGAAATATGCAGACTTGAGAAGGACTCCTTTGGAATTTTCCATGGGAGACAAGGTGTTCCTAAGAGTCAAACCTATGAAAAGTATAATTAAGTCCACTAAGTTGGATCCCAAATATTTTAGACCATTACCATACTGGAAAAGATCAACTCTATTGCTTACAGACTTGACTTGCCACCTAACTTGGCAAAGATCCACAATTCTTTCCATGTGCCCCTACTTAGGAAGTACATATATGATCCTACTCATGTTGTAGAGGTTTCTAAGTTGCAGATGATGGATCTGAATTACATCGAGGTCAAGCCTATGAATATTCTCAAGTTCTACACTAAATAGATGAGGAAATATAACTTGGATCAATGTAAGGTCCAATGGGATCTCTATTATGAGAAAAATGGCACCTGGGAAAAGGTGGAAGACATGAAAAAACACTTTTCGTACTTATTTGAGAACACTATGTAGTGTCTAATTTTGGTTAAGACTTTTTTTTAACATGATGGATACTTATGCAAACTAAGTAGACTAATGGATTTTATTATGTTATGCATGGACTAGTTAAATTTTGATGATGCTTGATGAAGTAATGGACATTATTATGTTAATACTGAAACATGATTATGTAGTATAAGTGCTTTATCTTTTTGGAATACGGTACTGCTGAAGTTTATTTAGTGCATTTCAAGTCCAGATATTCTCATCAGGTGGAAGAGGTTGTTCTTCTCATTTGAAAGGAGTTGCTCAACCACTAGGAACGAGGAACTGGCAAAAGGGAAAGGATGACAAAGACAATACAAAGGGTTAAAAAAAAAGAAATTTGCCCTCATATCACTATGACTACACTATTGGACCGTGATTTCCTAGACTAGTCTCCTAGTGGGATGGTGATAGTTGACCATCTTAAAAATGCCAACCACAAGGAAAAAAAATAGTGTGGAAATGGGGTTTGCATGAATAGGTTGCATAATAGGGTGCATGATTTAAATATGGTTGCAAAATATTAGCTCAATACTTGGTTTGATCTTTATGATGAATGGAAATACATTTGACTAACTTGTGGGAATGAAACACCATGTTTAGCCTATGGTGGGGAGTATGTAACATCCCAAATTTTACCCCCTATTTTATGATAGCATTATATAGCTTAAGGTTTGATTTCATAGAGGTGAATATGAAATAGAAATGGTTAGTATGCTTTGTTAATTTAGGAGAATTTGATGCTAAACATGAATTGTTAGTGGCATTTAAAACATTTATTTGGAATGTTTGTTTGTCTCCTTAGTTAGTTGGGAAATTAATTGCTAAGATTGGTTAATTTGGTTAACCAAGGTCTTTAGCTTGTGTTAAGATTTATTAATAGACAACATTGAAGAAGAATTAAATTTAGTGTTTTTTTATCCCTAGATTAGATACAAGTTAATTATGATTAGCTAGGGTTAATTAATTAGTTGCTTAGCAATGAAGTAAAGATTATTTTAAGAGCTGGTATGTGTTTGATTGTGATTGGACCACCTTGGGTGCAAAGTCAAAGATAACTCCAATTTCTAGATAGCATTTATGATAGGCTCATATCCAAAAAAATTTAATAATTAAAAATGGTTATGGGGGAGGGTGAGTTCTATTATAAATAGAGGCATTTGGTAAGGCAAAGACATAGCGATATTTGCAGAGTGAGATCAGGTATTATACCCTCCAATAAAGTTGGATTAGAAACCAAATATCTCACATGCTTCATAAATTTGCTTTGGAAATCTAGAGGTTCCTAGGGAGTATGCTCTTCGGGCTTTGTTCGGATATGAAACTATAAGGGCATTGTGATTTGCCATAGTTTTTCCTCACCTCGTTACTTTTTTAAAAGAAAAAGAGTCATGTGTAAGTTAAAGAATTGGAAGACTTACCGGAGCTTGGATCGAAGAAAGTCAATGAAAGACTTAGGTTAGGATTAAGATCCCAACTATAGTATGAATGTTGAGTATGCTTGTTTTGGTGAATGAAATAATAATATAGTAGTAGCCTTTTTGTTGTAAAGGTTAAATGTTTTAATGAAACAAAAAATAAGCTCTATGAAAAATATATATATATTTTTCTACAATTTGTGAGGTTCTTCCCTTGGAAGCTTGGTTTGCATTAGCATTATATAGAAATGTCCTTTTAAATAAGTTGCAGGTCTCGAATTTGAGGGACCCTTTTATAAATATTTTACAAAAACTAATGTGGCTTTATGTGATATTGCATGGGTAAGATAGAAGCTTATGCATAATAGGTACAAGGTCTATGCTTATATTTTAAAGAAAACAAAAAAAATAGTGTGACCCTTAACCTTGTTAGAGACATAGTGGTCTCAAGCTTTCTATAGAAGAAGCCTTGCTACATGATCTTGAGCGCAAGTTTACCTTCATGTCATGAGAAGAATGTTTTGGGTAACCAATGCATACATCAAATGATTTTGTTGTGATACGTGGGATGAAAATCACTCTACTGGCAGATGTGAAGGTCTTGTTGGTTTACGTACTATGTATTGGTGTTGTCTAGTTTCATCTGCCATCTAGGGGGAGGTTTGCCATAAAAACATAGATGTTATGGTCTGATGACTGCAATTATAATTCCCAGATGTCATCTTAAGGAGAAAAAATGCATCCTCTAGACGTACATCGAAACCATGGTCCTATTTAGTGAGCATAGGGATATTCCAATTTGGCTTAGGTTGTTTTTCAAGAAAAACTACATGATGCAGATCATGATCAGTGAGAAGCATAGACGTTGCTCTATGAAAGCCTAAAATGGCATTCAATTTTTGGTAATTTAACCTTAGGTTTATTTCCCTATTGTTTCAAAACAAAAAATAATAAAATCGTAATTACCATTGACGAAACCCGTGTGTGGCATAGATTGCACTATGTGTCTCTATATGGTTATATGCTTAGGGTTTGAATACCCCATACACGAACAAAACACACATAGGGAATGATATTTTGAGAAAAATCCCAGGATCCATGATGCTTGAGGGCTCCAAGGAGGCAATGGCCTCGAACAACGTGCTAAGCACTTAGCCGTTAGGTAAGGCGCTAGAACCTAATGTAGGCCATCCCTTGTGAAATTTAAAACATTAGGAAGAGCTTCCCATAACTATAATGTCACCATATTGCTAATATGGAGTATGAAAAATTTTAAAGTTAAACATAGATATGGGGGATGAAATGAAGTATACTAGTTTGACAGGGTTTATGGATAGGAATCATAGACCTAAGTTTTATGGTTTGGATTGTTTAAGTTATCTCATGATAACAACTTTGGGTCTTGGATTTATATTAAAATAAATATAAAAAGGGTGAAAGGATCTAAATGGTAATATTAGATAATTATCCTAAAAAAGACTCAGAAAAAGACTTTAGCAAAAAAAAGTTCATCAAAGGAAAATTTATATTTGCACCATGTCTATTTATTAAGCAGGGTTTGAAATATTTATGGGGTTATGTTTATCCCTAGCCTAGTACAATAAAGTTATGACTCAAACCTGTTTGATGGAATCTAATGTTATATATCTCAATGAAAGAAGTTAAATCTATGATGAATCTTAGATTGACTTACACTAGATAGAGTAGACATTTATAGATTTGGTTATATGAGGAAAATATAGATTAGCCTACTCATAGAAAGTTTGGTTTTTTATGATGAATGCTCTTTGAAAAATATAAGTAAGATGCTAGTAATGTTTTCCTTTGATATTGTGATTTTATGTTTGTTTAAATGCTATCTCTAGGTGCTTTTATCTTTAAGTTTTGGTAACCTAGATGAAGAAAAGAATAGCATATTTGCAATACTTTGATTTCAATGCATTGAAAAAATAGAATAATATATATACAATTATGCATGCTAGAATGAGGAATAAGATATTATGAGGGCATAGTTTAATGTGAGAGAAAATATAACTAGGTTGCATTTCTCGAGAACTAGGTTGCATTTATCCATGTTTCAATCCCCACACACAAGGCCATAATCATGAAAATTTGAAAGTAAATATGTAATCTGATAGGAAAAGCTTCAAATAGGGACCGAGGAAAAAAAAGAAGATAAAACAAAGTAGGAACTAAGTAGAAACAAAGGAGGATCATATACATAGTCTACAGAATGAGGAAAACAATACATCTTAATACACATGAAATGGTGGTGATTGGACGATGCCAAGAATGAAACAAAATGTAGTGACCACCTCTATATAACTAAAGGGAAAGCAAAAGGGAAAGAGAATGAAAATATATAAGGGGTGAAGAACACAAGCTTATACTGAAAGGGGTGGGGTGAACAGTATAAGACCTCTTTTTACTTTTTCCTATATACTTCAAAATAGTAAAGCAATATACCCAAAGCAATATCAAAGCAATGCACAATATCATCCACAAAGTGACACCAATTTTAATGTGGTTCATCCAAAATGGCCAGGCTACATCCACAAAACTTTTATCTAAAAGTTATCTCAAAGTTCTTTGGGAATCCTTCCCAATTACATTTTTTATGAGCCTCGGCCCAAAGGAGATACCTTCCCCCAATCAAAATTTATGAGCCTCTACTCAAAAGAGATACCTTCCCCCAATAAAAATTTATGAGCCTCTGTTCAAAGGAGATACCTTCCCCCAATCAGAATTTATGAGCCTCTTCTCAAAGGAGATACCTTCCCCTCTACTCTGGAAATGATCCCTCATAATATCAACTGCCTCTACCTCTTGCCAACGACGTGGAACTCCTTTCCACCGAAGACCTCCCCGTCCTCAATGCTTAGCCTAAGAGACCT
>JAQPPZ010000098.1:0-14754 GCA_028583015.1 Wollemia nobilis | reverse complement strand
TTTTCCCCATTACCGCGTTCTTCATGCCATATTTGTACCTTTTAATGAAGAGAGAGTCATCAAATTGCTTGACTGACTGCACCTATGATGCTTGTTGTATGAGCCCTCTCACTTTTGCTTATAACTTCTCATTTTTTGTCTGCAATTGATTTACTTTGATCATTAGAGCTTGGTTGTTTTATATAGGCTCTCTAATGTGGCCACATGAGATTGAGCTTGAGACCTTGCTAAGACCAGAGTATTTTCTTGGTATTAAATTGTTGCTTCTCATGTTGCCTTATCCATTTGAAGAGATATGACATGAGTCATTGGTATTATTGTTTCTACTACTATAAGGGGCTCAGTTGAGACTTGAGTGCCTTGGTTATTTGGATCTTCCACTATATATTAAGTCTCTTTTAGATATTTCCATTATTATATGGTCTATATATATATCTCTTCTTCAGGATCAAAATGTATGACCTCTTCTTCTACCTATGCCAAGGTGAGGCTATCATAAGCTACTCAATAAGAAAGAGCTTCCAACCTTGGATTTTTGCTTCTTGGGGAGCTTAGAGGAGAGGCAAACTTCATTTGATACCCCTTGAATAAATTGGATAATCCCCATGCTTTTTGGATCATTTCGAGCACTATTGAGGAAATCTTATGTTCATCTTTTTCTATCACTATGTTGATGGGGATTAATTAAGGAAGGTCTATTGCTAGCTCAAGATTTTGCTTGGAAGCCTTCAATGCTTTAGAAAGCTCGTGAGGGATGACCTGTATCTATGATGAGGAAGCAGTAACAATATCTTTACCCTTTGTTGTGACTAAGATAGTGTTATGGGAAGATTGAGTGGCTGAAGGGTCCTCCATTTTTGCTTCTACTAGATTAGTGACTTCCATAAACACTTCTATTTGCTCAGGCCCTCGATTGATAATCTCCAAGATAAGCTCTCGATATTATTTAGGGTATATTGTCATGATTAAGGGGGAAACTAATTCAATTATACCAATCCTTAGCATGTTTAAGTCAACAAAGTAGTTGCCTACCATCTCTATCTCAGAATGTGGTATGTTCTTTAAAAGTCCTACCATATGAGTCCCAGTGATTCCCCTTTCCTTAAGGCTACCTGAATGGTATCTTCAAATAAGTTCCCTTGGTGGTATACCACCCAATTTGACATTTTTTTCATAACAATATTATTGTAATAGCCATGGGGGTCATATGGTCTCCAGGTGGTCTCAACGAAGCCATATGAATCCATTTTTTGCAAGGAGGCTAGCATGTTATGATACCTATTATATACATAATATCCCATTTTGCAAGGGATGTTTACCCAGGGAATTTTGACTTCCTTTTTCACTACCCTTGTTTTGGTCTCTTCTACAATCTGCTTGACAATCTCTAATGTCGCAATTGATATAGGGTAAAATCCAAGTAAAGCCTTTGGGGGAATTTTTGACCTATAGATCCTTATGTAAGTGACATATTCAATGAAAAAGTAATCCCCTGCACTATATTTATGTAAGAAACTAGTGACACCTAAGCTAATTATATGAGGATTCTTACCACATATCTTGAGATAGACAACTGAAAGGAATTTATCAAAAAATTCGGTATAACTAGACTCGCCCTCTTGTATCCATGGGAGTCACATCTGAACAATTTCTTCATACACTCCTCCCCATTCTACAATTATCTTCTTATCCGTATGCATTACTAATATGTATAAGAAAAAGAATAATGTGAAAAATGGGGCACCACTTCTCTTTGCTCCATAATGGTTTTTTGCAATTCTTGTAGTTCTCTATCAATGGTGTCACTGATAATGTTTTTCCACTTGTACACGATTGGATGTCCCTTTCTATTGCATTGAACTATTAGATGCATGACTTATTTTTGTACCCAATTCAAATATTGTTTCCCATTAGTATATTTATCATATCAACGTAATATTTCACCCAAGGATGGAGTGTAGACTTATGTATAGGAATTTGAGATGGTATTTGTTCATTGTAATCGAACTATTTAGTGTAAAAAGCAGTTCCAATCATATATTGGGCTTGAGAAGTTAGTACCTTTTTATCCAAAATCCTCATGGTTTATTTGAGCTAAAATATATTGCTGATATTTTCTAGAGTGATTCTGAACAAAGGTCAATTTGCATGATCCTTTATTGATCTTGTCCTTGGATCATATGCCATTACTAACCAGGATAATAGGTCAAAATATTAATAGACCTTGGGGCATATTAGTCTTCCTAGGTTGCACCCCTATCTATTGTTGTACGGGTTGGGGCCATTTTGAGCCTTGTATACCCTTGTGAGGAGTCATTTGAGCAAGGCGAGATGGCGTTGGTAATCTTCCTTAGTTGGGTAGTAGCTGAAAATCATAGTCTGCTCTACTGCCCATTGTTGGTTGGTCATGTATTGTTGGTCTGGTCTTGACAGATTGGAAAATTGCTTTGCTTCTTTGTTAGAAGCTTTACCCTCCAACTTTTGGTATGGTGATGCATCAATTAAGTCTTCAACTTTCATCATGGCAGCAAGAACTTTGGGAATAACATTGGATGAAGACATCACACCTATCAATATCTTGAGTTTGCAATGATTTTATACAACAACTATTAATTCTAACAACTCTATATACTCATGGTGAGACTGTAAATGGTAACCTAAGCGAGAATTTATAGCATTTTTGGGGTATTTTTCCACATGCTCTATAATTAAAACTTCAACTACTATCTTCATCTTATTAGGATTTAGAAACAAATGAGATATGTATTATACAAAATGATTACAATATATAGGCATAAGCCTATATGCAAGACATGACAAATGTCAAGTGAAACTAGAAACAAATGGGATATGTATTATACAAAATGATTACAATATATAGGCATAAGCCTATATGCAAGACATGACAAATGTCAAGTGAAACTGACAAGTGTCAAACTAGAGAAGGTATAGTGCACATTAATTCTAACATTCCCCCTTAATGTGCACTATCCTAACTATAAAAAAGAAAACAAGTCAACATTAGGTAACATTACCCCTTAATGTTGACTTCTCTAAAAGAACCCTATCATCCTCCTTTATTGCTGATTTGGTCTAAGCTCATGCTCTTTGCGCTTGGCTCTCCATCTGTGAATAATGCTAGATCAACAATGTATACATCTTGGTCTATTTCCACAGGTTCAGCCACTTCCTTGGATCTTTTACCACTAGGTCAGTCGTCTAAGTGCCTTAGGGTCATCCTGGGTGCCTTAAGGTCAACCACATTTGGGTCTATTGCCTCTATAGGTCATCTGCTAGGTATGTTGCCACTCGTAGGTCACTGACTAGATCCACCATGAATACCATCCCTCCTCATGGTGAACTCAATCTAGAAGGTGTCGGTCTCTTCCAAAAATGCACCTTAATACAAAATAAATACGAGCCATGAAATACAATAAAAATTAATCCATAGAAGCTAAATATGGAGGAGAAGAAGAAAGAAGAGAATAGAATCTTTTGAAGTGTCTTCGTCTATAGTATTCAAAAGTAGATCCGAAAAAAACCTCGAATAGAGTCTAGGGTGTCTATGTCTGTAGTCCCTAGAGTAAGTGTCCTTATTGTGACCATCTCATCCTACCGGAAAGCATGGGTAACTAGTTGCTGCATTCGCTAGGTTCTATAGAGAAGGTGACTAGGTACAAGGATCACATATAATTTACCTTTGGAGTGTTGGGTACAACCAAGAGTGCACTCCAAGGTACAATAATTTTCGAGCCTAAAAACATCATATAAAATAGTCTCAACACTGAAAATGGACCCCACCATTAGGTTTGGCTCGAAAAAATCTTTCCAACGACTATACACATGGCTATAGTTGGATATCAATAAGTTCATCTATGGGAAATATAACAACATGCCTCTTTAGGCAAAAAATAAAACCTCAGGAATATTCTCCTGGAATCACACTCAGACGACATCGCTCTCTAGCGGAAAAACAATCTTCTCAATATTCCCTCACAGGGGAATTACATGGGCCATCTAGGCCTTCCACTCTCCATGTGGAAAAACAGGGCCAGCCTTACATTGCCACTTTAATGTGAAAAAACATAAAAAATGACCAAGGTGGCCATATTATAAACCAATAAAAATATCCATAAAATTTCCCTTACAATTTGAAAAAAGTGGCCCTCCACTTTGAAAATTTCAATTCCCCGTACATATAAAGTTAAGTGGTCCTCCCAACTTTAATAAAATATGCCCCCTTGTAAATATATGAAGGGGAATATCAAGAAAATTGGGCCATGCTTTCCCTCCCAGTGCATTGTGGGAGAAAAATTACAATTTAATTTTAAAGTGCCTATCGGTGGGAGTGGGCACCGCGGCACATGTGAATGGAGCACCAATCAACTAGTGCATCAAACCAGTGGGGCCGTCAATCAACTAGAGGCGATGGTGGAGTCAAAAAAATGGCGCACGGTAGGTGTCGATGCCTGCATCTTATTCAAAAAAAAATATTAATAAAAAAATGCTTTTCCCACTATCAAATATCATTAAAATATTAGTAAAAACATCTGTGACTGTACACTGTCTCACAACACAGATCTGAGCAGTAAACAGAATGACGAACTACTCCTCTCCGGCTTTGGCTCCAGCTTCATCTCCTCGACGACAGTCATCGCCACGCCCTCAACCGGTTTCTCGTGGTCATGATAACCCCCGCTCGACTGAAAATCTCCGCCCACACCTTTAGAAACACGGGCCAAAAAAAACATCAACACACCATTATAGAAATTCATGCCATGATCATTGAAATGTCTGTGAAATCTCCATCGCCAATCCCACACCCTTGCGGCACTCTACTGTGGAACTCTCGGTGCCACTACCGTCGGCTAGTATTGGGGAGGCGGTGTTTCAATGGGAGCTACAACAACATAAACGGTCAAGGATGGTAGAAAATCAGTCATGAAGAGAAACCATCGCCTTCTCTGTGAATCCACCGTCGTCAAAATTCTAGTTTTCGTCCTCCACCTGCATCAGAAAAATTACAGTTTCTAATAGCTGCAATTAAAGCAACCCGATCGCACCAACTCAGCTTTTGGGCGCTAAATACATCAATATCCAGTGGAAGAAAATACATAGGAACTCCCAATCATCTCACCACCGAGACGTCTCCAGAACAGGTTACATTCTTCGCTGCAAATTGGTGCTTCAACAATATTTCGTTTTTGATGTCCACTACATCTCGGCTCAAAATGTGATCCTTCGCAATCATGCCAACCAGAAATAGAAAAAAGATAATGGGTATTCTCCATATACGATTTAACACATCTCGAACTAAAGCCGCACAACGACGAAAGCCACGCTCGGATCGAAAGCATATCTGGTTTTATCTCCTCGATTGCCGCATGAGGTCAGGAAAACAAACGAACATCTTGAACACTGTATTTTGTTGTAGGTAGCACAGATCTTGAACGCCATGATTTTTTGCACGAGGCCCTCATCTCATAGCATGTGGACAACAAACTGGTGGATGACGGTAAATAGAAAACCTAGCCTGTTCATAAAAAAAATGATACTGTCCATGGGGGGCATACTGCGGCATCTGTGAATGTGGGCCATTTGAAAAAATCTACGCATCGGCAAATATTGACAGCTCTGGTCACCGCGGCTTCAGAATGCACTTGAAATCTCAACTAAATCCCTCAATCAACTCCATCAATCAACATGAAACTAATACGTCAAGGCCAGATTTCATGTCATATCAAAAATAAGAGGTTTGTCCCATCATGATAATGCCTGTGGTAATGGTGCTGGATCCACGCCGAAACATGAGTGCACTGGATTGCACACCGTAAAAGTCTAAGTACAGAAATCATGGCACTGAAAAACAAGTCCAAAGTCATCATCAGGCGAATCTGTAGAAATTTCCTCAGTTGTCGACCGCCACCTCTCGTATTATTCTCGACAGAGGAGTTTTTACAAATCAGACAACAACAAAATATCATAGACCCATCACACTTCACAGTGCGACTCTAATCTCAAACAGTGGAGGTAAAAGCATGGAGTCAGATCTGGATATTTCCACGCTCATGTAAACAAGATGATACGAAGTTAGAAGTGGGTAGATTCAAAAAAATGTGGAACTCACGCTCCTCCATTCAAAATGAATCGACCGTTGTTTTTTACCACACACATCCTTCCAACTGGCTGGCTGTGGGGGAAGCCCCCTCCAGCAGTCAAAAAATCATGAAAAACTTCCCATTACAATTTAAAAAAATAACAGATGTGCCTTCAACAGTATCTTCAATTGAAGCCAAAAAAAACTCTTTCGCCTGGAGACAATAAGGCTCCACGATGATTTGATTTCATCCATCGCCACAACCGTACAAATAGGTACCCAGCAGATGCTGAAAAATAAACGTGGGCAGCACATTCTGTCGAACTCTCACAGAAATGCTACAACAACAATTATTGTGAAGCTGTGTTGTGCGACGGTGGCACTGCTATGTGCCCGTCGGCAATCTGCAATTTTCGTCAATGAACAGGGAGCTAGTTGTGGTAGTAAATTCATCAACAAAAAAAAGTCTGTTTGTTGGAATTGCTCGGTCGTTGCTGACCAGAAGCACTACCAGGTCACACAGCTCAGTCACAATGATAATGTTTTAGATCGCCATCATCGCACAAAGTCAGTGGCATCATGTTTTCAGCAAATAATGAATGTCACGAACGTCGGGTATCCTTACAAATCTTGCAACTCTGCTCTATTTTCTTCATCAGGACCTCCATCTCCAATTTGGTGAAATATAGGTACACATGTTTCTTCATACTACGCCACAATAATGCCCATTAAATAGATCTTACACGCTCATTGCAACCACCAGTACGCCATGATTGGATTCATTGTCGCTCGCTAGCTCGCAGTGATAAGATGAAATTCATCCTGGCCACCATACTTCGCATTGCTTCAAATCTGACTCATCCATTCTCACACCATATGCAACAAAAAAATGATAAACCCTAATAAAAAATATTAAAAATAGATAAGCTTTTCTCCTCAACTTCTCATTGCTCCAAGCAATGATGCTTCAGGGGCAGCCATGAGTTCTTCTCCATTGTTTTCTGGTTTTTGATCCACAAGAGTGGAGAGCATATTCCCTAAGCAATGGAGAAAAAAATGAGGGAAAAATGGTAGGGATAAAAAAAATGAGGGGGGGAGGATTTCCATGAGGAAAGTCCCCCCTCAAGCTCACAAGGGCAGAGAATGCCTGGAGCTCTGATACCAAATGTTAGGATTTAGAAACAAATGAGATATATATTATACAAAATGATTACAATATATAGGCATAAGCCTATATGCAAGACATGACAAATGTTAAGTGAAACTGACAAGTGTCAAACTAGAGAAGGCATAGTGCACATTAATTCTAACACATCTTACTGCCACCCAACAACTGCCAGAATGCTTTCTATAACAATATTAATGAGCCTCTTTTATGATTATCTTTTGGTAATTGGCCTTTGATTTGTATACTTTTTTTTAATTTGATTTCCCTATTGAATCTTAGTTGTTTTTAAGGCATGTTGCCCATAAGATCTAAGGAAATTATGTGCCTGCGAGCCTTTAATTTTTTATTTTCCAGTCTTTTCCAAGTCACAATACTTGCTTCAAAACATGTGCCATTCAGTTGGACAGTTTAATTTTATCACTTGATTTGGAGGCCCCTTAAATCTGCCACTGGCTATGACTATCAGGTTTAAACTTTTTTGGAGCTGTAAATTCTTCACCAATGTTTACAAGTGTTTCTTGTAGAAGTCTTTTTTATCCCATGGTACAACTTATTTGTATGTACTTTAAGAAAGAACTAGATGATGTCAATTAAAATAAATTCAAATATTTGAACTTACAATGTTTCGTCGGGTACAAGTCCTTTTTCATTTTCTTTTCTACCAATCAGAGGCCAACACTCGAGCTTCTATGAGCCAATCAAGGTTGTTCACCTTTGTCTTGGTGAGAGAATAAGAATCCTCCATATTTGGACCAATTAGGTCCCAACACCTAACCTCTAGTAGGTGAATCAGAGTCATCCACCTTTCTTTGGTGATGTGATCTAGGTCATTCACTTATGTCCAATCAAATCACAACGCTGAGGCTATGATGCTTTAATATAGGTTGTTCACCTTCGTTTTAGCACCACGATCTGGGTTGTTCATTTATGGATCAATCACATTGAGGCACCCTACTTTGGGTGATAAAATATCATGGTGCCATGTGACATAATTTTTCTTTTAAGACTTTAGGTGTGTATGGCCAAGGCATTTGATTTTTTAACAGAAGGGGGCACATAGACATAAAGTACTTTGGACCTTAGAAAAATATGATAATTCTTATGGGGGGTCCTTTAAATATTATAAACGATAATTATTCTTCAAGGGGGACACAATATTTTAGCTCATGAAATAAAAACAAGCAAAGGGGGAACTAAGTGTATGCGTCCTTGACCCTTAAAGAAAAATGAACTTTAAGGCACACGATAAGGTAGCCATGGTGAGGGGTTTACACAAATGTTTAATATGATGTAATTATGAAGATAAACCTTAGAAAGACAGAAGATATATTCATGAAGACCTAGGTTTATGGGGGTATTAAGACTTAGGACTTTGGGTATTGGGAAAAGAATATTATGTGCTTGGATGATTTTTTTTTAACCCAACTTAAGACCTTAAGAGCTTAGTGGTATAACTCTTTTGTCATTTTTTTTAACCCTCATTTTCTATTTTAGAATAATTTTACGGTTGAGCAAGAGTATCCTCTGTCCCGAGGCCAAACTGGTTCAAAAGGGACAAGAAAAATTCTCACCATAAATTTTGGTTTGGATAGTTAAGTAACCCCTAATATTCTCTGATTTAGTTTTCTTGGTTTTGGATATCAGGAGAAATTAGGGTTTCTCTCATTACCTTTTTATGAAAATTTAGCCCCACTATGAAGAAATATGTCCCCATGCACAGTAGCAGTAATGGTGATTTCTATTTACCTACCTATGGCTTGTTCGAAGCGTTGGGGCAACGATTAAAACCTACGGTGTCCAAGAGTACGGTCCCTATTTGTTTGTGTACCAGAAGCAAGCCTCTTTGCTACCAAACCTTTGGATATTCCATGACAATTACAAACTGGTATTCCATTTGGATGTCATTCATGCGTTGTAATCCAGGGAAACCTACGTTGTCAGTGGATTCAATCTTGTTCACAGAGTTAACGTGATGTTCCAGTGGTAGATCTGGAGTCAATAATTTTTGGTGTAGATCTAAGTCTGCAAGTTTTATTTTGACCAACGAAAGTGAGATGCCAATTTGGTAAAGAAGGACCAGATTGGTGGGAGACATTGCAGATCAATAAGAAGCCCAATCTATGGTACCTGATCACAGAGCTAGTCTTTGTTCGTGTTCAGGAGACACAAAAACAAGGTGGTTACATTCCTACGGTACCATTTTTCAGAGATCCAGATCATCAAGATTATTGTTCTGTTATTGATCCGCTTTTGATTTTTTTCTCTGTCGTAAAGCCGCAACGCTCACTGTTTGCATGACATTTGATCGAGGGCCTCGTCAAAGAAATTAGTGCTGGTTTTTTGAAGTAGATTCCTAATGGGACATGCCCCTTCACAATAGAAGAACAACGTAATGTTGTTGGCAAGTAGATAAAATAGTATTGTTATCAGTATTTTCATAAAATACCAATTCCACTTCTATGAATGGAAAAGGAGAAATTTGATTTCTCAGATCTATGAAAACACCATGGAGAAATCTACCCATTGTAGTTGTATGACTACAGTAGTCACTCATGTTCCCCAGTATTTGGTAGTCACTAATGATCGTTTGCCATTTTTTTCATTGCTTGGGTGCGCTAGTTCTGTTCGATGATGAAAACTCTAGTTTTGTTCCAGTTAATCATCGTCAAATTGATCCACATCAGTAAACAATGTTGTCAATGATCGACTTATGGTATAGGGTGCTTGCTATTTGAGATCAACAATGGTGCTAAGGACA
Source organism: Wollemia nobilis (assembly GCA_028583015.1). NCBI lineage: Eukaryota > Viridiplantae > Streptophyta > Pinopsida > Araucariales > Araucariaceae > Wollemia > Wollemia nobilis. The sequence goes on along the minus strand of JAQPPZ010000098.1, from coordinate 4,731 downwards.
CGTGGTGCCATTACAACACCACTGGAGGCACAATGCATCATGTTGAATTCAACGATGAATTTTTTTTTGACTTCTTTCGCTTCGTCTGCATGATGTGCATTGATCCTTAGTTCAATGATCGACAACGCATAAGAGGGTGGTAGATCTGGATTTTCCAAGGACTTACCGAAATTGACATTATTTTTAATGGTGATGGTGGTGATCCCGTTGAGCATAATTTATGAAGACATGAACATTTCAAGCCCTCCTGCTTACGATATTGGATGCAACTGCAAAAGCTGAAGTGTTTTCTGAGGTGCATTACCGACCATTAATAGAAGATCTAGAATATTTTTTAAATATAACTTGTGGTGAATCAAGTTCATGTTGCTTCCAAGGTCATTTTTCCTTCACACGTGGAGTAGCTGGTAAATAATATTTATATTGCGCACAATAATTTTTTAAGGATGAGGATGCAGCTTATGGAGGGTGGTCATATGGCAAAATAGCTCGGCAACATCAATAGTAAAAAAAGACCATAATTTCTAAGAAGAATTTTCTTGACTTCCATTTTTTTGATTGAGACCAAGACCACTTGTTTTTTTACCAGCACTCGCTCATTTTTCGACTTCAGGATGGCGTTTATCTATGTCATTCGACGATCTGTCCCACGCGCCATGTTATGCATTTCATCACCGCTGCAAATATGATTCTCACTATTTGCTGCTTTTCAATATTTGGTGAAGCCATTCATTTCTGTAGATGGGAAAATCAAATTGTCCCACAAAAAATGTGGATGAAGCTTTCCTCCACGTGTTCAATGATGGAAATAGCTCGTGATGGTCAATGGATGCGTGGAGCGTGCTGCTCATTTTTTTAACCCGTCACACCCACGGAGCTTTTTTCCATTCGTGAGGCATATGGTAATCTATGTTGTATTACTTGGTGATCTATTGTATTGTTGTATTCCATTTTGCTTCTACTACATCGTGTTGGGCATGAATTTGTCAACAGGGTCGACAACTGCTAAATCATCGTTGACAGATCATATTACAAGGTGGAAGTTTTAATCCCAAAGGCGTTAGTGGTGAGCACAGGGGTATTTTATAGCCACAAGGATGGCCCATTATTATTTAATGCATGGGGGCACTCAATTTTTTAATGTTAGAAGGGCCACATGGCACCTTTATTGTATTAAAAAAAATGATGGCCCATGTAATTTCTCCTGCGAGGGAATTTAAAAAAAAAAACCATGCTATATTTCGAAGGACATTCTAATATATTCCCTTGTGAGGAAAAATGGAGAATATTGTTGTTTTTCCTGCTGATGAAGGCCATATTGACACCCAAACATAGGGGTGTTTATAGTCATCAAAAAGGTTTTTTCGAGCCGAACACATTAGTGGTGTGCAATTTCCATTTTGAAGCAGTTCAATATGTATTTTTGGGCCTCAAATATGTTGTATCATGGAGTGCACTCTCGGTTAAACCTGACACTCCTAAGGTATTTTTTTGGGAGATTTATGTGGCTACCAAGGTTACATTTATAAAGTCCCTTTGATCCTTGTTTGGTTGTTTGTCCATACAGTTTTGGACCTTGTTATTAGCGCATTATGTTCGAATAGGTGGAAACCACATATTTGTGCCCATGGAGTCATTTTGGACTACAATTGCGATTGTAGTGCTTCTTTCTCCATCCTATATTATCACTTTCCTTTTGTGAGACACTTTGTTTTAAGGGGGTTTTCTTTGGTGACTTTTTCATAGTTCAACAACTATATTGGTGCCCTTTCATTTTGATCCCCTTGTTTAGTTGTTTGTCCATACAGTTTGTACCTTGTTATCAGTCCATTACTTTCGTATAGGTGGACACTACATATTTATGATTGTGGAGTCATTTTGGACTACCCTAGCGAGTATGGTGCTTCTTTCTCCATCCTATCTTCTCACTCTCCTTTTTTGTGAGACACTTTGGTTTAAGGGGGTTTTATTTGGTGACTTTTTCATGGTTTGCAACCTTGTTCATTGTCACAAGCACCATATTTCATGTTGTTCCTCATACCTTCTTGGAGTGGGAAGACATTCAATTCGGTGATGAGGCATCTATACATTTTGAGACATCACATGGATCCTTTGCAGGCCCTTCTTGATGGAAGTTGTCCTAGGGGGGTTGAAGAGGACATCTTCCTTTCCATCCTCCTTCCACATCTTCCTTATTCTTCTTCTTTCTCTTCTGGAAAATGGTTCTTTCCCCACATGGTTTTTTCATCATCTCTCCAGTAGAGTTTTCTTTATGGATATATTGTACATGAGTACCTTATCAGGCCTTGTTGTTAGGACTCATATCTGTGGATATGTCACTTATTTGGTTTTGTTGTTTTGACTACCTCCTAGTACCACTTAAGGGGGATGTTAGAATATATCTTAAGTTGTTACTAGGATATTTAGGTTGGTAAAATCCTAGTTATGATTGGCTGAGATCCATTTAATTATTTTGATATGATGGCTCACATTGTTCACCTTTGCTATTTATGCAAGGTTTCTCTCATAAAATAATAAGTCATTTTTTTGACCTTGAATATTGTTTTTCAATATTCTCTACAAGACCAAGACATGTGAACTTATGGCTTCACAAAAATAGAAATTTTTGGACATTTTAAGAAAAGACATACTTTCAACCAATAAAAATTTACAAAGGACTACTAGACATGACTATATACAAAGGGAACACTTTGAATTATGTTGACCATTTTTATTGCAAAAAATTGAAAGCCACTCACCTTGGCAAAAATAACCTAGACCTAGGACTCCACAAGACTCATCAAATTTTGAAATTAGGGGTAACCCTTAAGTTGGATTTTGAGTATCCAATAGAGCCTTGATAGATGGAGTCAATTCATTAAATATAATTATGATGTTGGGTACAAGAGAAGCAAAAATAAGACAAAGAATATAAAGTGAAAACCACCAGATGTGGAATTGGTTAAATTGAATTTTGATGGAGCATCTAAAGGAAATTAAGGACCAGAAAGAGGAGGAGGAATAATTAAAAATAATAGAGAAGATATTTTAATCTCATTACGCTTTCAATAGTGGATTTAAGACAAAATAATAAAACTAAAGCTTTGGTGGCTTTAAAAGGGTTTAAAATATGCAAACAAAAAAATGGAACAGAGTATGGATGGAAGGTGATTCTCTCATAGTAATAAATGCAATTTTAAGGAAAGCAAAGGCTCCATGGAACATACAAGAGTAATTTTGAAAATTCAAGATCTTGCTAAAGAGTTTGAAGAAACCAGGTTTACACATACATTAAGAGAAGGAAACAAATGTGTAGATAGGCTATCCAATAGAGGGGTTTTATTGACGATCGTGAAGTTAAATTATCCTTTTCATGGTTAGAGGAAGCAGTAATTTTAGCTAAAGTTGACAAGAAAATGTTGACTGCCTGAATCAAATAATGATTAAGATTTACTTTAATGTTTTCCATTGGTAATATACGTTTTATTTTATAACATTAATGTGTTTTCCATTTTGTGGTTGCACTTTTGTTTCAAGAAGAAAACTAGCAATTCAAATTTGGTAAAGCGACTATGATAGTGTGATGTTTTGGTATTGTTACTCTACTAAGATGCAATGCATAGATACTAAAGGTAAAGTTTTGGTATTGTGAAGACTGCTATAGAAAAATGTCAAGAAGGATTCTAAATTCTGAAATATTTGTATTCACACAAAAAATTGAAAAGATACAGAAAATGAAAATCAAGAATTCAAATATTTTATGTAAAATGATGTAGGCTTCTAGCTATAGCATCTCAATTGAGATGAGAAGTGTATCTATTTAAAATTATGTAGGTTTCTAGCTATAGCATCTCAATTTTGTAAACTCTCAAGCTCTAAAGAAGAGAGTTGTAAATTTTCAAGGGTGGGGGACCCGAGTACAACCCCCTTATTATCCAACAAAAAAAAAGGAATATTAGCATTATTTTTGTCTTCTTGGTTTCAAATATTTTTTTTTTCTCTCTTGTATTAAGTGTATAGTTTTGCCCCTTATTTTATTTATTTACATGTTTATCAATCCTTTTTCTCTTAATGCAAGTAACAATTATCTTTTTTGATACTCTTATTGTTGCTACTACTTTGATATCATACACATATTAATAGAATTTCTATCTTCATTTGTTTCAATTGTCATTTAATGAGTAGTTTTATATTCTATATGAGGGTCGAGTAATGAAGAGAAAGTGTAAATGTTAATTTCAACAAGTACTAAGGTCACTTTTTTTATTTTGGGTTGCAAATAAATTTGTTTTGTCTTGAATTTGTATAGATATATCCCATGTTTACTTTATTAAGATATTTCTAAATCCTTTTTTCTTTGTTTTTGCAAATACCACTACTTTTGTTCTCTTGAATTTGTATAGATTTGTCCCTTGTTTTCTTGATTAAGACATTTATAAATCCTTATTTCTTTCTTTTTTCAAATACTACTGCTTTTTTTTTTTTGATGTGATTTGTGCATAATGATTTAGTGTTATAAAAATTAGTCCCCAACTAGTCTAGAAATCCTTTTTATAAAAGGTGAATAAGAGTTTTGGCCGGTAGAGACATTTTTCGTAGGACTGCCCAAACTGCCGAACTCGGATTGAGCTAAAATTTTGAGGGTAGATGCCTAAAAATCCCTAGAACGTCTCCACAAATTTTCATATCATTTGGAGAAACACAGATCCTAGTGCATCCCTATGTGTGAAC
>JAQPPZ010000094.1:0-135385 GCA_028583015.1 Wollemia nobilis | reverse complement strand
ACTAACCTTACTTTAAAATATTAGGTCTCAAATTAAGGTATAACAAAAGATAATAAAACTCTAACATGCAAAAAAACCTAAAAAACCCGGGAACCTATTCTAAAAGCTAATTTTGGGAAACTAGATGGAGGATTTAGGTCCCAAAAACATGTTTTTTGGAGATTCATTCCAATAGAATATTTACTCGATGCAGAACACGCACGTAGAACCACTTGTTAAATTTCAAGGCCAACGGGCGTACGGTTCACAAGTTATGGCTCCGACAAGGTGCATCACATTCACCCACATCAACCCCACTTCCATAACCCAACACATTCACATTCCATAAACCTCATCTCCACTCCATAATTAGTAGTTACTCCATCACTAATCCCAAAAAAACACCCAACATCATTAAATACCCCTCAATCCATCAAGCCATCAACATCACATTCCATCTCAAAAATTCACCGCTCCACACACTCCACCTCCACACAATCATAAAATAAATCAGGGCTTATACACACATGTGGAAGACCCTAAAATTCAAGCCATGCAATAACATATTGATAGCTTGATTATGCATAATCCTGGTATGATGTACCAAAAGCCTACACTAAAGTTGATCAATAAACCTATTGGTACCATCATTGCCTTATCTGGTATACTTAACAATATCAAAATTTGACAAATTCAAAGGGACTAAGTATCCTAGAGAGCACATTAGCACATTCGTTCACTCATGGTTACAAATTCAATATCAAGATGCTTTGATGCTCAAAAATTTTCCTCATACCTTGGGGGGATATGCCTTAGATTGGTATAATCATTTGCCACACCATAGCATTTACACATTTGAAAAATTGGTAGATAAATTTTTGGAAAGGTTCTCCCTCAATGTCTATAAGAAAACCACATTGATCGACCTGTACAACCTTAAACAATTCGATGAAGAGTTGGTCTATGATTTTGGAAACCATTAGAGGGTAGTTATCACTAAGTTACCATTCTCCCTACCAATGGAATAATTGACCTGAATGTTTACAAGGAGCTTCCTGAAACCCATATCCTTGTTATTGTAACTATAGCAATATAAAATATTTGATGAAGCTCTCACCCAGACTCATGTAATTGAAGAGATAAAAATCGAAGAGGACGTGATCTAATCAAAGAAAAAATAATGGCACAACAAGGGCCAATCTAAAGGAAATCATTTTGGCCAATCAAAATTAGGACAAGTAAATCAAGTGGTTTTGAGTCAACCCCAAATGACTCAACAATCCCATAGCCAACATCAATAACATCAATCTTTCACACAACAGATTTGGCATCGTTGGTTCTCCCATTTTAAACTTCATTCTATTGGAGACTTGTCTCGGACCAATTTATGGGAAAGCTGGAAGAGAGGTAGATTTACATCTAAAGCTCTTCGAACTGGTTGGGAGCTTGGTTTCCTTTTTATTTGGTGGCAGGTGTGGTTGGAAATAAATGCTCGTATTTTCCGTGAAACCTTCTCTTCGATGGATGGGATATGGCAGGTCATCTGGAGCAAAGTTGTGGAAACCATTGCCATCTATGCTAAGGAGGAAAATCAGCCTGCTTCTAAGCTTCTGGAAGAGAGAGCTGCTGATCTTGAGAGACAGGTAAGAAGTTGTTGGAAACCTCCCCCAGAAGGCTGGATCAAAATCAACACTGATGGAGCCGCAAAAGGCAATCCGGGCAATGCTGGAAGTGGAGTAATCTGCCGTGATCATGCTGGGGCTGTGCTCTATTGGGAATTGCAAGGTCTGGGATATGCCACAAACAATGAAGTCGAGGCCTTTGCTATTAAATCTGCTTCCATCTGGGCCGTCAAGCAGGGTCATAGAAAGATAATCATTGAGTCTGATTCCCAAATCCTGGTTGGCGCTCTTGATTGCATGAGGAACTTTGCCTTAAAAGCTTGGAGGTCAGGATTCTGGTCTCCCAAATTAAAGAGCTTTGGAAGGAATTAGAGGATGTGATACCTATTTATGCTAGTAGATCTCTTAATAAAGCGACTGATTTCCTTGCTAAGATGGGTGCTGAGAGAGAGGTTGGGATGCATCTGCATAGTAATATGCCTATGGAGGATGCAGAGATTAGACAAGGCCTTGAACAAATTTTGAAATAATGTGCAGTGTTTTTTATGCTAAGGAATTTTTTTGTCGTGATATCGCGACATGTAGTGCTGTCACGGCCTCTAGCTGGAAGCTGTCGTGATATCGCGACAGGTTGAGCCTCCGTGGCCTTTGGTGGGTTCCTGTCGTGATATCGCGACATGTCGCGCTATCGCAGTCCTTATTGAGATCCTGTCGTGATTTCGCACCCCTTTTGAAGTTGAAAAGCAAAGTTGAAATTTCGTCGCGTTATCGTGACAAGTTGGAGAGTGGGAAGCTGCAAGGTAATCTTGTCGCGATATCGCGACACGTTTGGCACTTAAGCGGCTGGGAGGAAAATTGTCATGATATCGCGACCTGTAGCGCCATCGCGGCCTTGAGCTGGAAGTTGTCACGATTTCGTGATAGGTTGAGCCTTTGCGGCCTTTGGCGGGTTTCTGGCGCGATATCGCGACATGTCGCGCTATCACGGCTCTTGTTGAGATTATGTCGTGATATTGCGCCTCTTTTGAAGATGAAGAGCAAAGTTGATAATTCGTCGTGATATCGCGACAATTTGGTAAACTGGAAGCTGCAAGGTATTTTTGTCGCGATATCGTGACACGTTTGGCACTTACGGTTGGGAGGATAATTGTCGCGATATCGCAACCCTTTTGTGGCATGAGTGTCGTTCAGAAACTTTGTCACGATTTCGTGACTCTTTTTGCGTGCGGCTACCGAGGGCCCTTCCTGTCGCGATATCGTGACATGTCACGATTTCGTGACATGTCGCGATCTCGCGACATGTCGCATTATCGCGACTGTTGGCGCCGACGCGGTCGATACGGGGGTGATTATAGCAATTTCACGACATGTCGCCTTTTCGTGCCCTATTGTTTTCTTTGCCCTGGGGTTGCTAGTGCTGCCTTTGTGCTTTGCCCTTGTTGGGTTGCTCTTTGCTCTGGGTCGGGATGTGTTTTCTCCCGTTTGTAATTGGTCTTTGTATTAATACAAGTTTTCATTTTTTCAAAAAAAAAAAAAACATCAATAACATCAATCACCACAAGTAAATTATCAAGCGGTGCCCCCACCACAACAAGTAAATTATCAAGCGGTGCCCCCACCACAACAACTTCATAACATAGTGCCAACTATGGATAACCATCAATGTCGACAATCTATTCAACAAGACCAAACCTACATACCCTTGCTTGAATCATACACCTCTCTATTTTGCAAGTTGTATGACTGCCATTGCCTCACCCAAAATTAAACTAGAAGATCAAATCAAATATGGCAAGAACTATAAGGAGCACTTGTTTTATCATTTCCATCGACAGAAAGGGTATGACATTAACAATTTCTTTACATTTAAAAACATGGTGCAAGAATTGATAGACCTTGGGGCCATTAAGTTTGATAGTCCCCTGGCACAACAAAATCAAAACCTTGGTATATACAAAATATCACTTCCTCATCATGAGGAACAACAACAAACAATAGGGGGATCAAATACAATAACTCCTCCTAACCAAGTTATTTATATGCAATAATACCAAGGTTTTTGGGTGTTATTCACGTAGTAACCTAGGGTCAACGAAGCATAAATCATCAACATAAACAACCTCAAGCAGTTTAACCTCTTGTGGCATCACCAAAAAATGTGTCTTCACAACCTGTTAATCCATCCTCACCCATCCATTTTTTTGCCAATTCATCTCAACCAATTCACCTTTCAATTTGGCCATCCCAACCTATTCATATCCAAATCCATCCACAAAGGTCTATCATCTCCCTGACCAGCTAGCTAACAACTAGTCTTAAAATAGCTTCAAAAAAACTATCCATCTACAAGATTATACAACAATCTCCCCCACATTGTGAGGTATTAATGGAAATTTTAAAGTCAATTGAACTTCAATTCCAAGACACTAATACCTTTAACAATTTTGTGGGGAGTATTCTAACATGTATGGAGCCCTCTATCATATTCTATGATTTTGATATCAAATCAATATCATCAGAATCACCAGATCCTCCATTACATATCATGGCTCAAGTTTATAGGAAGCCTTTCAAACGAGTGTTGATTGACACCGGCTCATCCATCAACATCATCACCACCTTTACCCTTCAACATCTCAATCTTCCACCCTCACACATAACCAAATACACGTTCACCTTGAGAGCATTCAATGATGGTCTTTGTTCTACAGTTGGAACTATCATCTTACCTATAGAAGTGGGGGTTAAGATGTTGCATACCATGTTCCATATCCTGGAGGGGTCCATGGCTTATAATGTACTCCTTGGGCACCCTTGGATAAGGGAAATGAAATGTGTCCCTTCAATACTACATCAATGCTTAAAATATGTACATGAGAGATAGATTCATTACATACCAATGGATATCAAACCATTTAAGTACTACAACTTCATTTCCAATCCATATGAATCCACACTTCCATCCACCCACCTATTCTTAACTCCATCAACCACACCATCCACCTCACATCACACCACTTCTTCATCAAAAGCTCCTATTCTTGAGGAGCTCCCTATCACTACCCCACATCAAGCTTCCACTTCCACACCCACACCTTCATCACAGTCGATTACATGTACATGTGGTCAAACCCAATCCACACCATCCACATCATCAATATCAACATCACCCATTATCACCACCCATTCATCATCCCCCATCCAACCAACTCTACAAACACCCACTATCATTTTATCCATGCTAGAATCACCAATCATCCATCAAATTCATCAACCAAATCCATCTTCATCTCCACAAGTTGATGTCTCACAAGTTTATTTGATAGACTATGAGATACCATTTCACCATTCATCTCCTCCCTCATTGGAGCCACAAGCCACCCATGAGCCCCACATCTCCACATCCACTCCATCCATATTATCACCCACACAAGTTGCAATCCACCTCACCAATCCTAGCATTAGTGAATATGTGGTTCAAGATGTCACAGTTACACTACTAAGCATCCAAACTATTAGGGATTATGATCACCCACATGACCCACCCTTATCCATAGGAGTGGTGTATAATATGGGTTCAACACCTAACATAATCAACTTCATATATGGGAGGGTTGATTCATCATCCGATCCACTTTCCCTAGCTGAACCTAAGTAGCCAGTCCTTGCCAATATAGAGCACCTGACCAATTTCCCATTATGATACTTTCATCGGGTCAATTGGTAAGGATATGGCCTAGGATGACATGAACAGGGCATGCATGACATTGTCAAACCTCAATATCGAGAGGTGCATGACCATTCAAGTTTGGGATACCATTCACATCCTTCCATTTCCTCTTTTGAACAAGATTTTCAAAGCCTCCATTTATATTTAGAAGAGGAAACCAATCACAACAATGAATTTGAGGATTTATATGAAGAATACGATGTCATATTGATAGTTTTAGATGAATCTAAAGAGGAATCGATCCCAATCACTCCATTCACTGAATAGGATGAGTATTATCTCAAAATGTTCTCCATCCATCAATCCATTTTATATTTTCTTCTCCCAAGGGAATGAGCTAATCCTATCGGTGAACCACCACCTCCACTTCATTGATCACCTCACAACAACTTGATGTAACATATGTACATAATAAAAAATACACACAAAAAAAAACAAAAAACAAAAAATATTTGCATTGCATTTGCATGGCCTTGTCATTTGCGTTTATACATGTTGCTTGTTGCTATCTAGGTTCTCGAGGTTCCTTCATCGATTCTAAAAGGTAGGATAAACCACCCTTCATATTTCCACCCACCATTTCCCACTAAGTCATCATGAATCTGGTTGACTTATTCACCCTACTCCGTAATCCATACGATTTGGCATAAACCAATTTCTATTGACATAAGCCTCATTGATATGGAATGGATTTCATTACCACCATCCTTTTCCTAGTTTATCCTTTTCAAGGAATTTTTAAGGGCTTCTACCATCTACATTCCTTCGTAGCCTTCACCTTCGCCTTCACCCGTAGCTCCAACTATTTTCCAGGTAAAAATGGAAGAGATTGTGCTAGAGGAGTTTGATAACATCATTGATGACATTCATCTGATCCCAACACCCCATCATCTTGAGGAAGGTTCACACATGGCCATTGAAGATACTATAGATGTGAACCTTAGTACATATGCAAACAATCCATAAATCATTAAACTTGGAAAAATTTTATCCGTAGATGAACAAGAGCAATTGATAGCTCTCCTCAAGAAGAAGAGGGTATATTTTCATGGTCCTATAAATACATGTCTGGTCTTGACCCTAACTTGGTTGTCCATAATTTAACCTTGCATCCTGATGCTAAGCCGATCAAACAAAAACTGAGAAAGTTACATCCTACCATTGCCCTCATGGTCAAAGAAGAGCTTCAAAAGCTATTTGATGTGGGTTTCATTCAACCCATTGACTATCTTGAGTGGCTTTCAAATATGGTGCCCATTCGCAAGCCTAATGGGACGATACGCATTTGCACTGACTTTTGAGATCTTAAAAAAGTGTGTCCTAAGGATGACTTTTCTCTACCAAACATCGATACTCTTATCGACACTTGCGTTGGCCATGAAATGTTATCTTTAATGGATGATTTTTTAGAATACAACCAGATTCGAATCAATCCTAATGACCAACACAAAACAACATTCACAACACCTTGGGAGACTTTTTGTTACAAGGTAATGTGATTTGGCCTTAAAAACACAGGTGTCACTTATCAACATGCCATGACATACATCTTCTATGATTACATGCATAAGATCATTGAAGACTATGTGGATGATTTATTGGCAAAATCTAAAACCCGATAAGAGCACATTGGTATCCTAGAAAAAAAATTTGATCGACTGCTAGAGCATAATGTAAGGTTGAACCCCAAGAAGTGTGTCTTCAGTGTCACCTCAGAAAAACTACTAGGATTCATTATCTCCAAGCGAGGCATTGAAGTGGACCCAAATAAGGTCAAGGTCATCATGGAGATGCCTCCCCCAACAAACTTGAAATAGTTGTGTAGTTTACAAGGAAATATCCAATTGATCCATCATTTCATTGCACAACTCTCAAACAAATGCAGGCCATTCAATCACCTGCTACAAAAGGGGGTGACATTTTCATGGATAGAGGAATGTCAAAAATCTTTTGATGATATCAAGCAATACTTGGCTTCTCCACCAGTATTAACTCCACCTCACCTGGGAGTCCCCTTCCATATTTATATTTTAGCAATAGACTTTGCATTAGGAACAATGCTTGCATAGAAAAATGAAAACAACCGAGAGAAATCTATTTATTACATTAGTCGAACACTAGTAAGCTATGAAACCAGATACGCTTATGTGGAAAAATTATGCCTAGCAATGGTGTTCGCCACTAAGAAACTCAAATATTACATGCTAAGTCACACTACCTATGTCATAGCTAAATAAAATCCTCTGCGTTACATGATATCTTGCACTTACAACAACACCCGCACTACAAAATGGATAATGCTTCTAACAGAATTCGATCTTGAGTTCATCAATCAAAAATCCATTAAATATCAGGTAATAGTCGATCAACTTGCAGAAGCTCCACTTCCTAGTGATCAACCCTTTATTATTGAGCTTCCATATGACTCAGTATTTATCATCATTGAACAAGAGGAAGATGTCATTCCTGAAGAGGATATGGATATTACACTCTTCTTTGATGGTTCTAAGTGTAAAAAAGGATAAGGTGCATGAGTCGTATTTCATACACCACAAGGGATATCTATTCCTTATCATTCAAACTCGATTTCCCATGCACAAACAATAATGCAAAGTATGAAGCCTTAATATTAGGACTTCAAGCAGCCATAGCTATGAGCATAAAGTATATCAGGATATTTGGTGATTCCCAACTTGTCATTCATCAAGTAAATGGAAAATACCAATGCAAAGAACCAATCTTAAAACTTTATCATGAAGTAGCAATGAAATTGCTTGAAAAATTTGACTAGTATGAGATTGATAGCTTGCCTAGATCAACTAATAGATTTACAGATGCGATGGCCTCTCTAGGATCACTGATTCCAAAGAACTTTGAAGGAGAGGTACAACCATTAATTGTCACAACAATCTCTAAATATGCAATTTCTCATGTTGAATCTAAAGATGAGAAGGATGTTTTCTTTATCCATGTAGAGTCATATGAGCCTTGGTCTAGTCAAGTAAAATCCTTCCTCAAGTTTGGAACACTCCCATTAGACATGTCACGAACTTCCAAACAAACTTTCAAACAAAAGGTAGCTCGTTTCACTCTCTTGGGGGATGTGTTGTATAGATGTGGTTATGATGGAGTCCTCCTTCATTTTCTCGAGCTTGTAGAGGCCCAAAGAGCAATATATGAAGCTCATGATGGTACTTGTGGTGGTCACTTTAATGGAATGGCCATCACAAAGTGTTTTTTAGGTATGGATTATTATTGGCCCACCATGGAATGTGACTATTGCACTTATGTCAAGAAATATCAACAATATCATCAACATGCTAATTTAACTCATGTGCCATCACAAGCCTTACAACCTATTCAGAGTATTTGGCCCTTTTCACAATGGGGTTTGGACCTGATTGGTAAAATATCACCTCCTTCCTCGAGATAACACACATTCATCATCACTACCACTGAATACTTCACAAAGTGGGTCAAGGCAATTCCTCTAACTAGTATGATAGGACCTCGAATTGTGGATTTTATACTTCAACATATCATCTTTCATTTTGGTATCCCCTCAAAAATAATCTTTGATAATGGTAAGTCTTTCAAAAACAAGGATGTTCGAGCACTTTGCAAGAATTATAATATCCAACACAGTTTCTCGACTCCTTACTACCCACAGACAAATGGATAAGCTGAGGTAACCAATAAGACCTTGATAGTTATTCTCAAGAAATTAGTCAAAGAAAATCATCAAGATTGGCACACTCAGATCCCCTTGGCATTATGGGTTTATCGAACAAGCATATGCATGCCTATTGGGGCAACACCATTCTCATTGGTCTATGGTGCCGAAGCAATCATACCTCTTGATCTCGAGATCCCCTCACTATGTATTTCATTACAAGAATTCATAGATAACGATACTTCTAGACAAGCATGTCTTGACCAACTCATGCTTCTCAATGAAAAGTGGATCAATGCCTTGGAGCATCTACGAGTATATCAAGATCATTTAAAGTGTGCTTACAATACCAAAGTCCATCTACATGAATTCCAAGTAGGAGATATTGTCCTTAAATAAAATCAGCAAAACACCAATGCATTACCACATCTTCGTGATAAATTCATGGCTAATTGGTTAGGTCCATACATTGTCAAACAAAAGGTGGGTCAAGGAACTTATAGGCTTGCCAATCTAGAGGGAGTAGAAGAGCCCGAGCCACTAAACATCATCCACTTGAGAGTGTTCTATTCTTAATGCATTTTATATATGTATACATGGCTAATACACAAAAACATCATTCATACACATTGCATTTCACACATTCATTTTCCATAAGTACATTCATTATCATTTTGATGCATTTCATCCACCATATTAGGGATCATTTTCTTAGTGTAGATGGTAATTGATTCAATAAGTCTTGTTGCCTTAATCAGGGGCACCCTCAAGTTCACACTCATCTCATTGCACCATTTCATAAGTTGAGTCATCATTTACAAAAACAAAATTCCCATCATCCCTAGGTGTTTTTGGTCACTCAACCACTCCTAGTATTTCAAGCAACCTCTAATACATGTCAAGTTTTCTCTAGGACCAAGGCACATTTTCACTAAAGAAAATCTTGAGTTTTGGGAGTTGATTCTAACATTCTTGAACCAAACACATCTCACACTTATTAAAAATATCTTGTGTCAAAGAGAGATAACACCATGATTGGGTTGAACCTCGAAGCAAAAAAGTCATCTTTGCTTGTCCCATTATGCACATAGTCCAAATTCAAAATAGTGGTCTTCACCATTATCAACACTTCCAAATAAAATAATGAGTAGTAAGGATAGGGTAAAATTTTTATCACACTTCAGTTGAGAATCTGATTCCCCAAAGCTCTAATTATTTTACAAATCACACACCATAGATCCTCAAGTAATAAGGATAGAACTACATTTCCATCTAGATGGTTAGGTAGTCTTATTCCCCAAAGCTTAAGATCAGATCATTAGACTATGGAGCTAATCTCCACCAAGGCTATAGACACTTGAATGGCAATGGAGTATGCTCATGCATGGTGACACATCTCTCTTGAAGAGATCTTTGATCACACATAAGGACAGGCTAGCTTCTCGATCTCCTCCATGATAGGTTTCATCTCAATTTACTCAATATGGGTTAATGAACTCACTTGCACACACATTGGTTCTTTATTTCCTTGAGTCACTACCATGCTCATGATTGGTAAAAGAACATTTCACTGCATACACATTTGGTCTTGGTGAAACTAGACAGAACTTAGTGAGTTTGTTTGACATCACTAGGATGTTTGAGTCTCTATAAAACAACTCTAGAACAATCATCCATAAGCCAAAACAACATCCATGTCATTATCACATCATTACATAAGTCTTCCATTTCACATACCACCGTATTGGTGCCCCTAATTAAGTGATAATGATAAATATGGTCAAGTAAAATCTAAACTATAAATGACCATTAGTGTGTCAGTTCACTTGCACTATTATCGCTATCCACATACATTATCATTATACTATCATCCATCACATCACATACATATGCATACACATAAACATTCACACAAAATTCATAACACAAAATAAAATCCATGTGTATATATATAAATTGCATGTACAATGAACTCTCGAAGGCTATATACAATGGAACACTAAGGCTCATATACAAAAAGTGCATCTAGGCACTAGCTAACACCCATAGGTAGACCCCTAAGATCCCAATGGATCCCTAGACCTAGAGTCACTATGCCTAACAATCCTCGATATAGAGGAGGAAGGATGCACTGGCAGTCCAATTCCATGTTGCATAAGGAGATCCTCAACATCATGAATATAGCCCTCTCAATATCGAAGGTGTAGCACATCCTACCTCTAATGAGCATCCCTCTATGCCAGCTCTACCTAGAGCCTTGCTACCACATCCTCGCTTCCACCTGCTACCACCCATGCATCTAGCTCTACCCATAGTTGAGCAATCTCTACATCCCACTCCACCACCATCTGTAGGAGCTGGTCTCACTCCACCTAGAGCTTATCCCACTCCTCCTCACTCTGACCAGGAGGTCTCTCCAAAATCTCCTCTATCCCACCACCACCATCACCATCACCCCCAATATCTAGAGATTTCTCTACTGCAACCCTCGCATGCCTCCCTCGACTGCTGGATCGATGACATATCTAACATTGGGGAATCTCCTTGACCTTCACCACTATCATCCATCACATCACATACACATAAACATTCACACAAAAGTCATAACACAAAATAAAATCTATATATATTGCATGTACAATGAAATCCCAAAGGCTATATACAATGGAACACTAAGGCTCATATACAAAAAGTGCATCTAGGCACTAGCTAACGCCCATAGGTAGACCCCTAAGATCCCAATGGAGTCCTAGACCTAGAGTCACTACGTCTAATAGTCCTTGATATAGAGGAGGAAGGTCACACTGGCAGTCCAATGCCATGCTGCATAAGGAGATCCTCAACATCATGAATATAGCCCTCCCAAGATCGAAGGTATAGCACATCCTACCTCTTATGAGCATCCCTCTATGCCAGCTCTACCTAGAGCCTCGCTACCACATCCTCGCTTCCACCTACTACCACCCATGCATCCAACTCTACCCATAATTGAGCAATCTCTACATCCCGCTCCACCACCATCTGTAGGAGCTGGTCTCACTCCACCTAGAGCTCAGCCCACTCCTCCTCACTCTAACCAGGAGGTCTCTCTGAAATCTCCTCTATACCACCACCACCATCACCATCACCCCCAATCTCTAGAGGTTTCTCTACTACAACCCTTGCATGCCTCCCTCAATCATTGGATCGATGACATATCTAACATCGAGGAGTTTCCTCAGCCTTCATCACTATCTCCCCATCATCCCCAATCCCCTTCTCAACCACCTGACTTGGTACCCATGATGGCTATGAAGCAAACCATACATCATAGATGGTGGTGGTCTTGACATCATCCACATCCGAGAGATCTATCTCCTCATCATCCTCATACTCCACCTACCACTCCTCCACACAAGGTAGGCTCAACTCATTAGATCGATGCCTATACAACACTGGAGCATCAGGTATACCCTGTTGTATCCCAAACTACCACAACACCCATGAGAACTAGATCAGATCCACCTCACTCCCATGTTGCCCAACCACCCATCTAGCCTACCTAACCCATCATAGCTACTCCCATCACTGGACCATCTAGCATTCTACCATGGCCTTCAGTACACCTAGTCTCCTGTCAACCCTACCCATAGATCTTTGTACTCCTGGCCATTATGACTAGGATGACTCAGTTGTATCTCCTTATCCACCCACTATCTTAGGGCATAGGATTGATCCCTATCCCACTCGCATGGTAGGCCCATAGGATGTGCCACACTAACATGCTCCCAACCCCAAATCTATAGCAGTACACTACAACCCAACCCCTTTCACCCCCACCTCTTCACCTCGTACAACTCTAGGTATGTCTATGCTAGTAGTGTAGGTGCCCATGCATACACTCGAGGCTCATCAATCATATTGAACACCAATCGAATCATGTTCCATGGGAACCG
The DNA here is from genome assembly GCA_028583015.1 of Wollemia nobilis. Taxonomy (NCBI): domain Eukaryota; kingdom Viridiplantae; phylum Streptophyta; class Pinopsida; order Araucariales; family Araucariaceae; genus Wollemia; species Wollemia nobilis. Next base: position 122,446 of record JAQPPZ010000094.1, on the reverse strand, counting down.
GTAGTTGGTGTTGTTAGGCACCAACACATTAGCCAATAGGAACATGACTAAGGTTGGTAGTGCCTCCAACTACTTCACCACATACATATCCAAATACCTTATCCCTCCACCTTGGATGTTCACATCCCTCCATCCATCCCCAAAAATCTACCTCATCTCATACTCCCTATCATGCCCAACTTGGACACGTAACCCCTCCAATGGTACTCAAAATATGTGATACACATCCTTCAATGTCACCATCCTCTCACCTATCGATAACTGGAAGGTTCCCCTATTCGGATCCCATATCTCTACCAAGGTGAAGAGATACCCCTCATCATCCCTCACCACCTCAATGTGGGCATACCCCACCAATCCCACCTATTCCAACCAATCCCAATGATCCTTCTGCAATGCCTTTCTCACCCCTAGTATGATAGGCAAGAATTGATGTCGAGCCTCCAAGATCCTCAAATGCAACACAACACAACCACAAATGTACATTACCATCACATTCATTACATAATAAAATAAAATAAAATAAAAAATTTACAAAAATCTAAACAAGAGAGCTAAGAGCACTTACCTCTGCCACCTGTGCCTCAACTCTTGCCATCGCATCTACACACTCCATTGCCATCACCACGATCCTTCACACTCCTTCACACTCACTCACTCCTCTTCAAATATCACTTCTTGAACTCTCGAATGCAAGAATGAATCAAATTTTACCTCTGCAACCCTTTTATAGCTGATTTTAGCATGATCAAATGCCCCAGGGCATCTACCTAGCACATCCAAATGCTCCCCTACATCTACCAAGTGGTAGATGCTCTCCTACATCTATGCATGATGTGGATGCAGGTCGACGTTTGGATCTAGAATATTGTAAAAGGACTTAAATGGCCTCAAAATGTAGCAGAACCCCACAAAATCACCTCAAAATTCATCCATGCATGCATTACATCATTCCATTACATTTTGTGATAACATGGATTGATTTGGGTGCTTAATTTTTTATTGCGACCAAAAGTCATGAAAATACCTAAATCGAGTCAAAATGCTTCAAAATGGTCCAAAATTTCACAAAAATACCATATTCACTATTCTAAGTATTCATCACATCATTACATCATATTTTTTGATAACATGGATTGATTTGGGCATTTAATTTTTTATTGTGACCAAAAGTCATAAAAATACCCCAAAGTGCTCCAAAATGTCCCAAATCAATTCCAAACTTCACAAAATCATCAAATTCATCCATCAATGCATTACCATCAATGTATTTTCAACCAACACTATCAAATTCACTCACATTATCAAGTGAACCTTGTATCTAGTGGTTTACCCTATTCCCCTAGCGATTGCAATGATTGGTTATCCATGCAACTTGGTAGGATGGGTAGATCACCATAAGGACACTTGTTCATATCATCATTCATTCACATTATTTTACATCATTCATATCATCCAGATCAACAACTCCTTTTTTTGTTGGGGAAAAAGCAAAAATTAATCTCACAATCATTTGCATCACATCATTCACATTCTTTTACATCATTCATATCATCCAAGTGAACCTCGTATCTAGTGGTTTACTCTATTCCCCTGGCGATTGTAGCGATTGGTTATCCATGCAATTCGGTAGGATGGGTAGACCACCATAAGGATGCTTACCCACATCATCACCCAACATCCTCTTGTTCAAAAACAATATCTTTTTGGTCCCTCATTTTCCAAGTGAGACTGTGCTCAGACTAATTTGCTCAAAAGCTGTCATTGACACCTTGTCCATGGGGCCATAAACACAAATAACTTTTACTACATCATTCCTTTTCACATTCAAGAATTATGAATAGTCACTAAGGATATCAGAAGCCTAGGATGATTGGTTCCTTTACTTTTTCATGTTTCTACATTTTCATCATTTTGCATTTCAATGATGCCAAAAGGTATATTTTTCAACAACACAGAATCACCCCAAACTTGGGGTAACCAAATTTAATTTTACTTTCCCACATCGGGATACACCATTCACATTCATTTACATCATTCATATCATCCACATGTCAAAAACCCCTTTTTTTTGGGGAAAAAGCAGAATCAATCATTCACATTCATTTACATCATTCATATCATCCACATTTCCAAAAAAACCCTTTTCTATTGGGGCAAAAGTAGAATCAATCATTCACATTCATTTACATCATTCATATCATCCACATTTCTAAAAACCCCTTTTTTGTTGGGGTAAAAGTAGATTCAATCATTCACATTCATTTACATCATTCATATCATCCACATTGTCAAAAAACCCTTTTCTGTTGGGGCAAAAGCAAAATCAATCATTCACATTTATTTACATCATTCATATCATCCACATTATCAAAAACCTCTTTTCTATTAGATCAAAAGCAAAATCAATAATTCACATTCATTTACATCATTCATATCATCCACATTTCCAAAAATCCCTTTTCTGTTGGGGCAAAATCAGAATCATTCATTGCATCATTTACATCATTCATATCATCCACAATTCTGTCAATTGGCTCATGAGATTCATTCTTCACTCATTCACCAATTGAGGGGGTAAGCTACAACAACAAATTTTGTCTTTAGGATCTTCTTGTGCATCAAGGAAAGAAGTTGCTTCACCAAACCAAGTGTCTCTTGTTTTTGCACCGCATTGTGTTTCACGTAATGCGATACAAAAAGGGGTATCTGTAGACACCAAATCCTAGCCACTTATCATCCACTCATCATCAAATCCTAGCCATTCATCATTTATTTATATATATGTATATTTATTTATATATTTATATAAATATAAATATTTTATATATTTATATTTATATATTTATATAAATATATATATATGAATAAATATTAGTCACCCATCATGTCTTAATCTCAACCACTCATTTAACATGATCCATATCACCTATCAAATCACAATCTCAATCCTTCATCATGTTTTAATCTTGATCGTCTGTTGGTGTTGTCGAAACCCTAGCATGATCAAGGGTAAATTATAAAATATCATTCACTTTTGTGAATGAAGGTTGGTTGAAAAAATTAACATCTTGGTTGTGAACCCTAGCATCTTATTCATTTCATACTTCCTTTGCATTCACACAAGCCCTCATCACCTTCGCATCCACCATATCCATCATTGAAACCTTTGTGAACCCTACCCGGATTATGCAAAGCATTTTCCAACACCCCTGAACACTCTAAGGCATTTATCGAACACTGCAGAGTGTTTTTGGAATATTTTAGAGTAATTTTGTAATGTTGCAGGGTGTTCACAACCATTCCCATATGCTCTTCGGTATTTGTCTTTGATCGGTTTGAAGTTGACAAACCCTCGAATGCTCACGGGTGTTTGTGCATCATCAGATCGAGGAAGCAGAGACATAGATCAAACAAATCAGGTACATTCTGATAAGGTAACAAGTATTATTGGTTTTTAACTTACATTTTCTATATTTGACTTACATTTTATCATCACTACACCTAGGGTTTATAGATCTATTATTTAGAGGGTCTCACATAGTGGAGCCCTCGCATATACTACTAATATTTTTATGTTGTGATTTGTTTGCAAGTACAGGAGATATCTTCATTGACGACTATTGCAGCTTGAGTGGCCCCATAGGGATACGCAAGCCCACTCACAAATTGTTTGGAGTGAAGATGACCTAGAGACACCAACATTCTTTTGAATGAGGGTTTCAAACCCTCTTATTGTAATAATTGTATCAAAGTAATACGTTGCATTGTAACCTCCAATTTAGGGTAAATTTATTGTATAAAGTGGAGATCCAAGCTCCTTGAGTTCAATATAAATAAATATATTTCATTTTATGCATATTGTATCATTTGCTTTGATCTAGTGCTTTTATTGGTGTTATTCATTTTTGCTTTACACATGGTGATAGGGTTTCAATAATTTTGTATAAGGATCGGGAAGGAAGATATAAATGGAAAGAAGATTTTTTTACAAGTATACAAGACATTGATGCTAAGAGGCAATTGAGTAGAAAGATAAAAACTATGATTATTCTAAGGGGAGCCAAGGATAAATTGATTTGGGAGTTGAATAGCTCAAGAGAATACACAACAAGAAGTGGATATAATGTACAACACCAACAAAATAGTAATATCACTAGAATATGAAGAGATATTTGGGATAGCCCAAGAATTCCTAAATTTAAAATATTTGTTTGGCTAGTAGGTCATAGAAGCATTTTATCCTAGGATAACCTTATAAAAGGGATTTTCATGGCCCCTCTCAATGTGTTCTTTGTAAAAAGGAGGAGAGTATTTACCATCTCTTGGGACATTGTTCAATAGTCTAGAAACTATGGCAATGGATTCTTAATATGTTTGGTAAATGCATGGTGATGAATAGAAAAATTGAATATTGGTTAAAGCAATGGTAGAGCACTTATAAAAGTGAGGCTTTATAGACAATATGGGATATATCAAAAGGTACAATACTTTGGACTACATGGCTAGAAAGAAATAGAAGAATATTTAAAGGTAAGGAAAGCAATTTAGAGGTAATGAAAATAAAGATATGTTTAGCCATAGAGGAGTCTAAACCAACCCTATCAACTCACCCAATCCCTAATCTGGAAGCAGAGATCCTTGATAGATGGATTCAAGTCATTAAATGGAATTATGATGTTGGGTATAAGAGAATAAAAAATAAGGCAAAGAATATAAAGTGGAAACCACCAGATGTGGAGTGGGTTAAATTGAATCTTGATGGAGCATCTAAAGGAAATCCAAGACAAGTAGGAGGAGGAATAATTAGAAATAATAGAGGAGAGATTTTGTCTCATTACACTTTTTTATTAATTTACATGGTGAAATGGTAGCCAATGAACGGGAGGCTTCCGGTTTTATGGTCACCATAGTATTCTGCGTGTCGCCCCGGTTGCCACACAGATCTTCTGCACCCCCTATAACCACCATGTCACAATTTTTAAACCTTTTACCCTAAAATCACCAGAAAGGAAAGGTTCATTCCAGAGAGGCGAGATTTGAACCTTGGACCTCTCCCCTTAAGTTTGGTAACAATTGGTCTAACCTGCTATCTCATTACACTTTTAATAGTGGATTTAAGACCAATAATGAAGCTAAAGCTTGGGCAACTTTAGAAGGGTTAAAAATATGCAAACAAGTAAAATGGAATAGAGTATGGATGGAAGGTGATTCTCTCATAGTAATAAATGCAATTTTGAAGAAAGCAAAGGCTCTATGGAACATACAAGAGATAATTATGGAAATTCAAGATCTTGCTAAAGAGTTTGAAGAAATCAGGTTTACATATGCATTAAGGGGAGGAAACAAATGTGTAGATAGGCTAGCCAATAGAGGGGTTTTAATTGAGGATCATGAAGTTAAATTCTCCTTTCCTTGGTTAGAGGAAGTAGTGAGTTTAGTTGAAGCTGATAAGAAAATGTTGATTGCCTAAATCAAATAATGATGAAGATTTACTTTAATGTTTTCCATTGGTAATATCTACTTTATTTTGTAACAATAATGTATTTTCATATAAACTATTTATTATAATTTTTGTGGTTGCACTTGTGTTTCAAGAAGGAAACTAGCAATCTAGATTTGGTAAAGCGGACTATGATGTTGGAAATCTAGCCATACATTAAAACAAAAACTTGGGTCATTAGATTATGTTTTTAGCCTTGAAAAGCATCTTCTCTTAGAGAGGATAAAACAAAATCGTAGAGCTTCGAAATTTGTGTAATCTAAAAAAAAGGGCTCAAACGAACACTTGAGTCAAAAGTTATGGCCAAAATACTAAGACATATAATAAACACTATCGATGTAGATCCGATAGATGTGATTTTCTAGGGTTAGGGTTTTCTTTGTTTTTTTCTTAAGGCATTTTTAGGATTTTCTTTTATGAAGAAGAATATTGAATTGTAGCATGTGTGTGAGCTCTTCCAGAGAGTGTGAGGAGATTGTAACAGAAACTTGAAACTCTGCCAGAATTATTTTAGATAATAAGAAGATAATATTTGATCCAATTTTATTTTATTGTATTATTGTAAATTCTTCATTTGGTATCAGAGCGAGGTGATCGAGAAATTGGGTTCGAGTAACTATGGAATTTTTGTTGCAATTTTTACAGAATCTTCTTGGATATCTCATTTTGTGTTGAAGGGAGCTATTATGGCCAACAACACCAATTAAATTCTGATCCCAAAATTTTATGGTTTTGATTACGAATATTGGAGCATCCAGATGAAGACGATTCTGAAGGCAAAAGGATCTTGGTCCATCGTTGAAGTTGGGTTCATCAAACCAAAATACTATAGTGCATTGACTACATATCAAAAGAAGGAGATGCAGGAGAAAGAGAAAGAAAATAATTTGGCTTTGGATTTCATCCAGTTGGCTCTAGACAAGAGTCTATTTTCTCAGATTACCCACGTTTAGGCTCAAGAAGCTTGGAAGGTACTGAAGGAGAATTACCAGGGGAGCACCCAAGTTAAGGAGGTGAATTTGTAGACTTTACAGAGAGATTTTAAAAATCTCAAATAGGAGGAGAATGAAACTGCATGATATTACTATGTTCAGGTAAAAATAGTAGTAATAAAATGGCCACACTTGGAGAGATCATAGATCAAAATGTAGTAATCAAAAATGTTTTAGGAACCTTGATAGAGAATTTTGATAGTGCAACCCTTATCATAGAAGAAATGAAAGACCTCTCAAAAATTGATATAGATTCATTAATTGACTCTCTCACATCTCATGAAGAGAGAATTGCCAAGAGGAAGAAGGATAAAGAAGGAGGTTCTACAGAGGAACAAGCTTTTTTGGTAAAAGAGAATGATGGAGGAAGAGGTCACGGTAGGGGTTCCAGAGGAAGAGGAAGATATGGAAGAGGAGGTAAACGAGGCCCCTATGGTGGTGGAGGTTGATGAATATCTCAAGATTCATAAAATGACTAGGCTCATACTACAAGAGGAGGATCCAGTTCAAGAGGAAGAGGTAGAGGCCAAGATATGATAAATGTGCAGTGTTAAAATTGTAAAAAATATGGCCATTATGAGAGGGATTGCAGGCTGAAAAAATCATCACATTATGGAGAAGAGGAATCCTATGAGGATGATACTTTGTTTTGTATGATTGAAGAAAAAGTGGAGCAAGCAACTTTCCTCTCTATACAAAATAGCACAAAGGAGACATGGATCCTGGACAATGGGTGCACAAACCATATGATTGGCAAGAGGGATGTATTTTCATCTCTTGATTCTTATTATCAATCTAGTATCAGTCTTGGGGATGAGAAGAGCTTGGATGTGGTTGTGAAAGGAGAAATGAAGGTTCCTACTAGGAAAGAAAAAATAATGAAGGTAAAAGATATTTACTATGCACCTCGTTTGAAGAATTCATTAATGAGTATTCGTCAAATGTTAGAAAAGGATTATAAGTTAGTGTTTGAGGATAGAATGTGCAAAATTTATGATCATAGGAGAAAATTGATTACCCACTTAAAATGATCCAAGAATAGGCTCTTCCCATTACAATTTGTAGATCAAGGGGGAGCTCTAGCATTTATTGGTGTAGAAGGTAAGGAGAGGCTAGGCATTTATAGTTTGGGCATTTAAATTATAAGATTTTGAAGATGCTTTCACCACTTGTCTATGGGTTACCAAAATTTGAAGACTCCAAGGAGGTTTGTGAAGGATGTGCACTTGGAAAAAATGCAAGGGGGAATTTTTTGCATGGTGAAGCATGGAGGGCCCAACATCCATTGTAGTTGGTTCATAGTGACATTTGTGGACCAATGCAGATACATAGTATGGGTAAAGCTTCTTACTTTCTGAATTTTATTGATGATTTCTCCATATATTATTGGGTTTATTTTATTAAGCATAAGGATGAGGTATTCAATTGCTTCAAGAATTTTAAGGCTCTAGTTGAAAATTAAAGTGGTTATTATATCAAATGTTTGAGGATATATAGAGGAGGTGAGTTTTGTTCTCATGAATTTAATGATTTTTATAGTGATTTTGGGATTAAAAGGTAGAAAACAAGTCCTTACACACCTCAACAGAATGGGGTGGCTAAAAGAAAGAACATGAATTTGGTGGAGATGGCACAGTGTATGATGCAAGAAAAAGGTATGAGTAAATTTTATTGGGTAGAAGAAATTAGGACTACTAACTATATTTTATATAGAAGTCCTACTAAGAGTCTTGAGAATATTACCCCTTATGAATATTGGTACAATAAGAAGCCAAATGTAAATCATTTTAGATTTTTTGGATGTGTGGCTTTTGTGCATGTTAATGGTGACAATAGGAAGAAGTTGGATGCAAAGAGTGATATTTTAATTTTTATATATAAATAAGGCTTAAAAGAATTTAATTATCTTTCATTTTTTCTCCCTCCATCCCCCCAGAAAGTAAAAATAAAAAATAAATAAAAAAGATAAAATAAAAAAATTAAAAATGAATTATAAAATATATATATATATATAAAAATAAATAAAGTATTATGGGGAGTAGTTCTTCTTTGAATGATTATTTTAAACATGATATGAAGGAGTTTGAAATGTCTGATTTGGGTTTGATGAGCTATTGTCTTGGGATGGAAGTACATCAAACTAGCAATAAGATTTTTGTTTGTCAATATAAATATGTAAGGGATATGCTGAAGAGATTTGGTTTGAGTGAATGTAAACTACCGAAGCAACACCAATTGCACATGGGGAGATCTTGAGTTTGGAGGATGGAGCCTCGAAAGGGAAAAACAAATAGAGTAAGGGGGATAATTTTGGTAGCCTTATGTTCCTTTGTAACCACTAGGCTCAGATATATGCTTTGTTGTTTCATAGTGTTCCAAGTATATGGCTAATCCATCACGGTTACATTTGAAGCCAACAAAGAGGATTTTGAGGTATGTTCGTGGAACAATTGATTATGGGATCCACTACTCACAGGTAAAGAATTTGAAGTTAGTGGTATTCAGTGACAATGATTAGGGTAGTAATATTGATGACAAGAAATCCATGAGTGGGCACTATTTTTCTCTTGGTTCAGGTTTGGTGACATGGAGTTCCAAGAAACAAGCTACAATAGTGTTGTCTTCTACTAAAGCAGAGTATATTGCACTTACATCGGCAAGTGCACAAGTATTGTGGCCTAGAAATGGTGCTAGGAGAGATTGGGGAGAAGCAAGGGACTCCAACTACTTTATTCTGTGATAATCAAAGTGCCATTAAGTTGGCACATAATCCTATCCACCATACCAGGTCCAAGCATTTCGACATCAAGTACCACTTCATTCGGGACATGGTAGAGAAGGAACAAGTTAAATTGAGGTATTGCTCCACACACGATCAAGTAGTAGATATTTTTACTAAGGGAGTAGTAAAACCTTAGTTTTTTTGCTAAGGGACTTGATACTCAGTCCCCTTACCAACAAGGGGGAGAATGTTGGAAATCTGGCCAGCCATACATTAAAACAAAAATTTGGGTTGTTAGATGACATTTTTAGCCTTGGAAAGTATCTCTTCTTAGAGGAGACAAAACAAAATTGTTGAGCTTCGAAATTTGTGCAATCTAGAAAAAAAGGGGCTCAAACGGACACCCGAGTCAAAATTTATGGCCGAAATACTAAGACATGTAATAAACATCGTCGATGTAGATCCGACAAATGTGATTTTCTAGGGTTAGGGTTTGCTTTGTTTTTTTATTACTTAAGGCATTTTTAAGGATTTCTTTTATGAAGAAGAATATTGCATTGTAGCATGTGTATGAGCTCTTCCAGAGCCTATGAGGAGATTGTAATGGTTCGAAACTCTTAATTATTCCAAGATAATAAGAAGATAATATTTGCTCCAATTTTGTTTTATTGTATTATTGTAAATTCTTCATATGATAGTGCAATGTTTTGGAAATATTACTCTACTAAGATTCAATACATAGATAGTAGAGGTAAAGTTTTGGTATTGTGAAGGTTGCTATAGAAAAATATCAAAAATGATGCTAAATTATAGAATATTTGTATTCATACAAAATTTTGAAAATATCTAGAAAATGAAAATCAAGAAATCAGACATTTTATGTAAAATGATGTAGGTTTCCAGCTATAGCATCTCAATTGAGATAAAATGTGTATCTATTTATAAACTCTCAAGATCTAAATAAGAGAGTTGTAATTTTTCAAGGGTGGGAGACCCGAGTACAACCCCTTATTATCCAGCCAAAAAGAAAAACTCCCTTCTATGTAAGATACAAGACTAGTGAAATTTTATTTACTAGTTCTCTTTAATGTCTCATTAAACACCAATGAATTGGGATTATAAACTCCCTTATTTGTATTATTATAATAGGACTAGCAAGTTATTATCTTAACACCCTTAAACATCTTGTTCTAGTCCAATGAGTTATGCTTCTCAAGTTTCTTCTATATCTAATACAATAAAATATTAATGGATTACTTCTTATCACCTTTAAAATTTTATTCAATATTAGAGAGATAGGATTTTATCAACTCACTTCTATGTCTAACACAAGTATAGACCAAAGATAAATACTTTATAATTTTGAGATATTATCCATGATGATGGATTTCCAAGGCCTACAAGGAAGTGATAAGGAACTAGTAATGGTGTATACAACCTAAACTTTCTATTTAGTGGCAAAACCTTATAAATAATATCCTCATAATATTCAAGCAACTTAATTGCTTTGGCATTGTCACTTGCCTTATGCATTGTATTAACCTTCATTCATTTAGAAATTATGACATAACATTATCCTTCTTTTTTTATTGTCCTTCATAAATCTTTGCTCGTCACTAAAAGAACTTTGTTATTTTGGACCACTCCATATTATTTTTTCTTCAAAGAAACCAAGGTGTATTTCCTACCACTCTTATCAATCATTATAATACTTGATCTTCTATCATAAACGACCTTTGCATAATATTTTCATGGTCTTCCTAATAAGATATGACAAACATCCATGGTAACTACATTATACCAAATTTCATACCTAATATAAAAATTAACTAGACATTACTAATTCATGACTAATTGATGTCCATTATTAAGCCATGGCATCTTCTAAGGACTAAGATACACTATCATTTTCAGCCCAGGTTTCTCTATCATTTTACTTAACACCAAATTATTAGTATTGCCACTATATATAATTGCTTTACAACACTCCCACTACTTGTAAATGGCCAAAAAAAAAATTGCTTTAGTTTTCCCTCTTTCTCTAGCATCAATAATATCTTTCTCAACATGGGGTTCTCTCCTTGCTTAGGTTCTTCCATGTGAATCAATGATGTTATTAACCTTTATTCTATTTTTAGCATATGTATGTTTTATCATTCATATTTCTATTGGTATCTTGATGGCTTGAGGGCATTCAATGGCCCCATGACTTACTTGACCACATCAAAGGAAAGTATCACTAAATCTTCTCCTTGGTTGTATATTCTTCTTTTTGTATTAAATTTTCCTTCATTAGATGGATGGTTTTGGATTTGTAAAAATGTAATTCATATTCTTGTCAAATTTGTTTTGTTTTTATACCTTGATGTTTATCTTTACTAAATATTTCTCTACCTTATAAGGAGTTCTAATATTTTGGAGAAAAATTATCTTCTTATTTCAAAGCCTATCAATAGGCTTTCTCTAGTATCTATAATTTTATAATGTTGATATCATCTTAGATGTTTAGTTCTAATCCATTGATACATCTGGCCACCTTTTTGGTCAACTTTAATAAAAAGAATATTAACAACAATCTTATAAAGCTTCTCCATGTAGTCTTCTAAATTTAAATTTCTCTATATATCGAAGTGTGTTCAATAAGTTAGAGCTGGTAAACAGTAAGAAGGAATTTTCCTTTCAACTTGGTAAGCATCATATACCATATTGTATTTTCATTACCCTTTCTATTCCATTAAATATACACTTTGGCCTACCATAAGACAACATGTCCTTTTAGTTTATTTTCAACAAGGGCCTTAATGCTTATAATTTTATATTAGCAAACCTTGAATAAAATCCATGTTAAATATCTCGCATTTCCACTCTAGCATATCATGTGGATACAACATACTTATTGGATGCACACTATTAGGTTTAACTCATTGGCATATTAAGCATATAGCAATAAATATTGTTGTGTCTTTCTTTAAACCAGACCAAAAAATAACTTTTCTAGGTCTACTATCATTTTAGTCATACCAAGATGGCTAAAATTTATGGTACAATGTACCTCCTCTAATATTGTGGCTCATAAGTAGTCAATATTTGGTATACATATGATTTTTTGTTCCTCAAAAATCTTAGAAATTTATTATATCATGTAATATAGTTAGGGTTAGATATTCAAGATTTGCACCCAAATGGGTGGTTGATATTTTGTTATCCAAACTATCTCATGTTCATCGTATATATTCACATTTTTATTAATAAAACTCTATCCAACATCATGTTGGTCCAACATGTGGTATCAGATCCATCATTTATCCTAGAGCATGAGAAAGAATAGATCAATTTTACAAGGTGCTATTTGGAAAAAGCATTACCAAGCATTACAAGGTCCATTATTAAGCCATGGCATCTTCTAAGGACTAAGATACACTATCATTTTCCATCATGAATGAAGGTTTTGAATAAAGGAAAAGCATTACCAAGCATTCTAGTTGAGAGGAGCTAGAGAATCACAAGATTGATAGAAGGTGTAAAGAAGCACACATTTAATTGGAATGCATTGCTAAGGAGTAAAGAGAATTATTATCATCATATGAACGTAGGAGAAGACATATTTTTTATGTTGTTTATGTTTTTTAGTTATGCAAGAGAACTTGGAGTTCTAATTTATTGTTGTCATCTAGATCATTGCACTAGATATATTTTCATAAATAATCCTATTTGTATTTTGCTACCATTTTTTATGTTTTAGATGCACAAGAGTGGAGTGATATTAATATTACAAGATAATTGTTGTATGAAGATCATGCCATCATAAAATAAGGTCATTTGAAAAATTTTTATGTCTAATGATAATATCATCATCTAATTATTCCATTATAAAATTGGGTCTTCTAGAGAAGAGCTACCATATAAAAAAGAGTTGTCATCTAGAGATATCATTTGGAAATGAGTTGTCATCCATAGTTATTTAGAAAATTATTATCATTTGGAGAAGAGCTATCATCTAGAGAAAAGTTACCATCTAAAGATATTGCTATATAAAGAAATGAGTTATTTAAATACATTTGTGTTATAACATGACTTATCATCTATAAGAGCCTTCTAGAGTTATCATGATAAGATATTACCATATGAAGTTAACTTTGACCCTTTCATCCATTGACCAAGTCATCTACCAATAAGATCATATAAAGATACAAGAAGGTCATTGATGTAAATCCAGCTGCAAGAGGTCAAAATAAAATACCTCCCATTACATAAAAACTACGATAAATGAAAATAATATGTAAAACCCTCCATTTACATAAAAACTACAATAAATGAAAATAATTAGTAAAACCCTCCATTCACATAGAAACTACAGTATATGGAAATAAACCAAAAAATAATTTTTTTCTCATTCGTGGATTCACTTCCCCTTTTACAATGCAATACCAAAAGAATATATATCCCCAAAGAAACCCTAAAAGAAAACCCTAAAACTTGAAGCCCTAAAAGAAACCCTAAAAGAAAACCCTAAAGCTTAAAACCCTAAAAATAAGAAAATTACTATTTTCGGAAAATTGATTTTTCCACCAAAAAATGCCTTTTTAAGTAAATTACTATTTTCGGCAAATTAATTTTTCATTAAAATTTGTCTTTTTTAGTAATTACCATTTTCGGTAAATTATATTTTGCGTCAAATAATTTTATTTTGAGTAATAAAAAATTTATTTTAAAACTTCTTTTTAAAAAAACACTCTAAAGAAGGCTCTTGCATCATTCTCCTTTGGTTGAAAATAAATCTGCTCCTGCGAGTTCTTCTGATCAAATATCACTCTCCATAGAGTGCCACACATCTACAAGTACTCCTCAAAGTACTAATCTCCTTCTGAGGTTTTATAGTTCAAACCTCCTGCAAGCACTACACATAGTGCCAATTTATTCCTTCGAGGTTTTAAAATAGCAAACCTCCTGCAAGCACTACACAAAGTGTTAATTCTTCCCTCTGAGATTTTTAATTAAAAAAAAATCTTGCAAACACTACACAGAGTGCCAATTTATTTCTTTAAAGTTTTACAAACTTTCTGTAAGCACTACACAAAGTGTCAATTCCTCCTTCTGAGGTTTTATATAAAAAACCTCCTGCAAGCACTTACGCAGAGTGCCAATTTCTTTCTCCAAGGTTTTACAAGCCTTCTGAAAGCACTACACAGAGTGCCAAAATTTTTTTTGAGCCTCTTTGCTCTCCTCTCCTTTTCTCTTTTCTTCTCTTCTCTTTTCTCCTCCCAACAAGATCCCACTTGCTCTGATACCAAATGATGTAAATCCAGTCGCAAGAGGTCAAAATAAAATACCTCCCATTACATAAAAACTACGGTAAATGAAAATAATATTTAAAACCCTCCATTTACATAAAAACTGTAATAAATGAAAATAATCATTAAAACCCTCCATTCACATAGAAACTACAGTACATGGAAATAAACCAATAAATATATTTTTTTCTCATTCGTGGATTCACTTTCCCTTTTACAATGCATTACCAAGGGAATATATATCCCCAAAGAAACCCTAAAAGAAAACCCTAAAACTTGAAGCCCTAAAAGAAAACCCTAAAGTTTAAAACCCTAAAAATAAAAAAATTACTATTTTCGGCAAATTGATTTTCCACCAAAAAATGCATTTTTAAGTAATTACTATTTTCGAAAAATTATTTTTTCATTAAAATTTGTCTTTTTTAGTAATTACCATTTTTGGCAAATTATATTTTGCATCAAATAATTTCATTTTGAGTAATAAAAAAAATTACTTTAAAACTTCTTTTAAAAAAAACCCGTTAAAGATAGGCTCCTACATCACTCATCTATTATGGAGTTGTCATCTAATCAATACATGGGTCATCTAAATATTAACTTCCAATGGAGTGTTGTTGGCTGAAGACTTGCTCCATGCATCAAAAAAATGTAAATACATTTGTTACCCATAATTTACTAAAGGAAAGTACTATGCATGATTTTTGCATGCAAAGAACATGTCATCCAAAAATTAAAAGGAGGTAATCCCATAAAAAGTCAAAAAATCATGAAAAATATAGCAAACATATTCACCACCCTTGTTTATCTAGACATTTGATTCTCATATCTAGTTGATTTTCAACAAGGGCCTTGAAGGTCTTAAACCTATCAAAAACATCATCCTTAGTGGTGTACAACCACACATATCTAGATAAATTATCAATAAAAAATAAGGAAGTGCCTATTTCTTGGGAGATATGGTATGCCCATAGGTCCATAAAAATCACTATGTATGATCTGTAAGGGATGAGATGCTCAATTTACCTCTCCTTTTGGAAAGGTATTCCTATGATGCTTCCCTAGAATGAATCACTCACATGCACCACTTGGAGGGAATATGCATGGTATGTCAATGGGCATTTGGTACTGACTTGTGTATTTCAAGGATCCATAACTAAGATGCTCAACCCTATGATGCCACTTCTAACTTTCATTATCTACATGTGCAACCATAGAAACAAATATTTTATTCTTATAGGAAGCCAAAGAGGAAGGTCTTTATCCCAAATTTTATATGTGATCAATATTATCATAATATGTAGAAGTAATAGTTTTAAACCCAATGTCTATATCCTCGAGTACCCATCTATTAGGACAAAAATCTACCTTCTTATTTATACGAGTAATGTGATAAATAGAAAAAAGGTTAGGACCAACACTACAAACATGAAGTAGCTCATCAAAAGATAAAAATACAATGTTGATGTCTCCACACCTTGCAAGCTATTATAAAGAATAATCTTTAATCATAACATGTTCCCCTATATATGATTTTTTATAGATTTATAGGAGATGTTTGTGCTTCATCATGTTCCTAGTTACCCCTAAATTTGTAAGCCAATCATTTGAATAAGTGGATGTCCAATATGTAGAATTAATTTCTAAATAATATTATGAGGTTTATTAATAAAAGTTATCCTCACCTTGTGCATAGAAGAGTGTAATATAAACACCTTATTTCTTGTTGCTTTCTCAAGTTTCTTTATTTGAATACTATAAAATTTTATCTTGTGCCCTTTTTTTTGTAAAACTTGCAAGTATAATTTTTGATAGACTTCTTGGGCTACTTCTCATTATATTTTGGTTTTTATATTGTAAAATTTGGTAATAGATTCCTTTGGATGAGATTGATAAAACATAGAATCTCCCTTATGGCTATTTCTTATAGTTTGGTGGTGTAAAAATGTACTTAAAACCTCATCATTAGGTGATGTAGGAGAATCTAGGAAATACATACAAAGCATCTCAAATATAATAGTAACTATATCATATGTTTTAAAAATATTATTAAGCAGTTTTATCTTCCTTTCTATCTCTAATACTTCATGTCCTCTTCTCTCCTTGAGAAGTCCTCTTGCAATTTAAATGTCCTCTTGTAGTTTCTTGAATCGATTGATATACTCATTAATAGTATCAATTGAGTCTATAGATAAGGTTATTATATCAACCTCCATTATATTAATTTATATGGAATCAATTCAATCATATAGCCCCTAAAATTTCTCAAACAACACTTTAGGATTTGTGGTGCTACTAACATAAGTGTCATTTACATTATCAACATAAAGAGCAATGACACAATGAGCCTCATCCTTCTTATCCCTATAGAGTTGCTCCACTTCTATAGAATTAATATCACAATGCTCCTCATTCATATATTTTATTAACCCCTTACTTTAGAGCAAAGCTTCGATCTTGATCTTCTAGGAAGAATAATCAGGACCACTCAACAAGGGCACATGGTGATACATAACTATTTTTCCATTATACAAAAATCTACATGTAACCATGACCAAAAATAACACCACCAATGTAGCATTCTAAAAAATATATATGATTTAAAAATACAAACTAGAATTCCTTCCATATACAAATGTTATGGCCCCCAAAATGTTTTCCCTAAAATCATAGAAAATACCTCCAAAACCTTTGAACATTTAAAAAAAATAGTACCTATAGCAGTTGAGAGGCCATAAAGTGTTGTTGTGTGAGTGGTTGAGGGGTGCCAAGCATGTGCTAACTATGTAGCATATCAACAAGTTATAAGATGCCATTTATCATGATCTAATTTGATAGCTAATTTAAAAACCATATTGTACCACTTGTCACATTCTAATTCATTCTAAGTTTTATGTATTACTAAGTCTATTGTTGACTATGTAAGCTACTTGTAATATTTTATGAGTTGGAAAAATGTGATTAGCCTAACATATAATTATACATACCTAGTGGTTGTGGCCTACCACATTGGTTGTATGACCTACCATATTAGAGCAATTAGAGCATGTTATATTAGCACTTGCATTAGCCCCTATATCATATGCCATGTGTTGCATTAGGATTTATGTCACATCATCAACTAAGTCAATGCCTCCACTAGCTGGCATGTGTTATGCCACACCACTTTTATGGATTATCATTTATTTTCTTAAGATTCATGCATTAGCCATCAAGTCAGCTATATGGACTGCCACATTAGCAACCACATATTACCTTAGGACTTGTGTACCTATTGCCAAGTCACCTATATAGTTTATCATATCATCTACATGGACTACCATGTATCATCTTAGAATTCATGCATTGGTGACCATGTTAGTTGTATGAACTACCATGTAAGTTATACAAACTACCATATCAATTATATAGACTACCATATGTTATTTGTACAACTCTACCACACCACCATAACTATCCAAAGGGATGATGTCATCTAATACAACATCATCATAAAGTTCCATGTTATCATAAGATGCTACATCATCACAAGTTGCCATGTCATCATAAGTTTCCACATCATGCATGTTGATACCATCAATGTATTTTAAAAGGAATTGACATGGGAGGGAATTGAACTTGAGACCTCCCATGGTCTAATGGCTTAGAGGGTTTTGGCTAGCCAACCCTCCAAGTACAACATTTGGGAGGAAAAGGGTTGTAGTTAAAATTTAAAAAATAAATTTGTTAAATTCCCTCCTTTAATATCCTATGCTAATGTGGGCATGCACTTGCGTACCTCAATTTTATCACCATTCTAGAGAATATTCCTCTTTATTATGAAAAAATGGAGGGAAATGATTATTTTTTAGATGAAAAATTGGAGTACCCTTCTAATGTTATATTATGGAGACAAAGGTCTAGGAAATGTATCAAGAATGTATTATCAAAGGATCATTGAATATTAAAGCTTGTATACAGTTTGAGCAATTCTAATATAAGTTTTCTTCATGTTATTTGCATGAATGATATTGGCCATTTTACTTCATATTATTGTTATTTACATGAATGTTATGTTCATTGATATTGGTCATTTATATTAAATTTCTCTAATATTTGAGACTACTCAAGATCCTAGATATTGGGACCTATGATAATCTATCTAAAATGCCAACAGTTGTATCAGAGCTACATTGTTTAGACTCTATCAAAGCTACTTTGAGTAGTCTCTATTGCTAGCATCAAAAAGAGTTTTTGGTGTGTATATTTGATTCTAGAGTAATATGATTTAGAGCTAGTATGAGTAGTTTTTAAAGCTAACACCATACTTGATTTTGGTATGAATATTGAAGAGCTAGCATCAAAGGAAAACTTTGGTGTGAATTTGGAGGAAGGGCCATGTGAAGGAAACGTAGGCCAAAATAATGTTGGGTTATTGATTACCTTAACTTTATAAAATCATTTGAAGATTGATATTTTGCAAGCAAAAAATATGACCCCCATTGAAGCCATTGGAAGAGCATGGGTTGATTGAGTTGCACTAGTTATAGGAGGCAAAACCTAAGGAAGAAAAGGTTCTAGCATAAGGCATCTTTGAGAAAGTCTTTAAGGCCAAAGGAAAGGAAGCTTGCAAATCAAGCTCATAGTACCATGAGTAGAGGTTATTATGAAAGACAAAAATAAAAGAGAGTAGTAGAAAGTTTCTCAAATTGGAAGACATCAAGAAGAATTAGAGAGGGAGTTGCTAAGAGCTTCCCAAGTTGTGAGATAACCATAATTGAGAGGGAGACATTAAGAGCTACCCAAGTTGTGAGATATCTAGTAGAGAAGCATGGGTACATAGAAGGGATCCACTGAAGCATCCTATGTCTACCTATTGAAGAAGATATAAAGAAGGCAAAAGCTCTATGATTGAGATAGAGTTGAGAGCATCTATCATATAGAACATAGAGTCAAAGGAGGATGAGATCCATCCTAAGATAAATATTGAGTGACTAAGTGCCATTGCATTCATCTAAGTGTCATTACATAGTAGTAGAAGTAGTTGAAGGTTGAAGCACTAGAGAAGACTGAATGCTAGAAATACTGAGTGTCTAATCGATATTGCATTACAATAGTAGCTAAAAGTTGAAGCAACAAAATATTGAGTGTTGGAACAAATTGAGTGTCTAAGTACCATTGTGTTGTAGAAGCAATTGATAGATTAAAATACTAGATAAGACTAAGCATAGGAATAAATTAAGCACCTTAGCATCATTGAGTAGTAGTAGAACCAATTGTAAGTTGGAGTGCTAGAGAAAACTAAGCATTGGAATAGATTGATCATCTAAGCACCATTGTGTTGTGGAAGTAATTGATAGATTGAAGCACTAGAGAGATTTGAGCTCTAAAAAAGATTAAGTGCCAAAGTTATTTGAGTGTCATTGTAAAACCTACGAGCACCCTGAGCAAAATTGAGACATTAGCACCTGAGATATTTATAATATTTTTGGAGTAATTGAAACATCTCAAGTTTTATTTAAAGTTGGTAGAATGCTGAAGATAATTGGGTGACGGTAATCGAAGAGCACCCTAGCAATTTAGTCACCATTTGACGATGTCTAAAGAATTTGGTGTAGATTTCGTAAGGTATGATTTAAAACACTTCTATCTTGGGTCTATCTTGAGTGAACACTTAAGTGAAATTTAAATTGCATTGAGTTTTTTAATAAAGGGAGGGCAATAAGGGTTTATAAAGTTTTCAAAATATATATTTTTAATTGAAGTGATTTCAAAATTTTGATTTTTGAAAAAATGAAAATTTTGAAAAGTTAAAATTAGGGAGTTAAAAGGAATTCTACATTTGATAGAATTTGTTTATTTCAAAAACTTGATTTTTGAAAAAAATTGAAATTGATTAAAGTTTAGAGAGATAAGGAAGTCTACTCCAAAAGAAAATTTAAAAGTTTTGATTGATTAAAATTTTGCAAATTAGAATTCTTTATTTGAAATTTGGGAGCCTTAAGGTTTCCAACTCCAAAGGAATTGATTTTGTGAAATTTGAAGATTTCTTTAAATTTTTTACATTGGAGAATTTGATTTGCAAAATAAAAATTTTGAAATTTGGAGTAATAAGGACTTCTACTCCAAAGGAATTTTTTTTTGAAGAAACAAATAAATTTCAAAGAAGAATGAATGCTCATGAAAAAGGAAAAGTTTCTAGGAGTCAAGAATTAACAAAGCATATTCAATTTATAAAAAATAAAGCTAAAAATATCATTTTTATGATTCCTAAGCAATGTATTGAAGATGTTCATAATGAAGATAAAACAAGTTATGAATCTACTATGATATCAAAAAGAACTACAAAACCAAGAAATCAGTTTTATATTCCCATCCAAGTTTATCCAAAAATAAACTTTAAACAAAATAATAAGTTTAGACATAAGACTAAAGATTGTTCGAGACAGGTTCATTGCCTAAATTTGTTGGAATATATTACATTATTTGGTGCATGCCAATGTACCACCTTGGGTACATCTCTAGATTAGGAGTTTGATTAGTATTTACTTTATGCAATGTAATAAATGCACAAGTATTGTTAGAATGTGCAAAGTACTTGATGATGTAAATGTGCATGTAGTCCATGTGTACATGAGTCA
Organism: Wollemia nobilis; assembly: GCA_028583015.1. Classification (NCBI taxonomy): domain Eukaryota; kingdom Viridiplantae; phylum Streptophyta; class Pinopsida; order Araucariales; family Araucariaceae; genus Wollemia; species Wollemia nobilis. The sequence continues at coordinate 101,321 of JAQPPZ010000094.1, read as the reverse complement.
TAGAATAGGAAGATGAAAAGTCATAGGTAGGTGAAAGGTCAAGAGATATATCTCATTATATATAGGCCTTTGATAGATAAGAGAGAAGCATAGAGGATAGTAGAGAATAGATAGGAGAGTAGAATACAAGTTAGACACAATGTAGAACTTGTATGGAGCATGGAGCATTTGAGATCTCTACATTTTGTATGAACATCCTATTTTCATGGGCTTTCATTAATGGCAATTTTATGAGTTATTCTAGAAGTTTATTATGAGTTTTTCTTGCTTAGTATATTGTCATTATCATATATTTAATATTGCATGCTCATTTTAGTTCTTGTGGTTGCATTTCCTTAAATATATAACATTAAAATCTAACAGTGGTATCAGAGCACAAGGTAGATTGATAGGAGATAGAGAGAGCCACAAGAGATATTGAGAGGAGATAGGGAGATTTTATTTCTAGAATTTTTAGAATTGTTATTTGGCTAGAGTCTTTCCACAGGGTTGTCAGGAAAACTCGTGAAGACTAGGACTCAACAAAGATCTTTTTTTCCACTAGATTGAAGGATAACTAGTGATGTTTATTAACTTATAGATATCTAGAGATTTGCATGGATTTACTTGCTACTATCTAAGTTTTTGTTATAGAAAATTAGTTCTCTAAAGTTGAGAAGCTTCCTACAATGGATAGAGAAGAATTTCATCTTTTATTACCTCAAATTCTATGTGCTTTCCTCATGCAAGGATTAGTTCTTTGTTGCAGAAAAGGTAGATGTTGAAGATTAAGAAGAAAGAGGCCAAAAGAGACCCATAGAATATTGGAGATTGGAGATCAAGGAGACCCAAGAAGGAGGTCCCCATAGAAGATTGAAGACTACAGATTCAGAAGGAGGAGACCCAAGAAAGAGGTCCCATTGAAGAACTTTCAAACTTGGAAGATAGAAGATTGAAGATTGAAGATAGAGAAGGACTAGGAAAAGTCCCATTGAATATTTGAGAAGCTGTAGAATTTGAAGACCCCAAAGAAGAGGTCTCAAACAAAAACAAAATTAGAAGGAGAAAGAAGAAGGCTAGAGAAATCCTATTGAAAAAATTGAAGAAGTGGCCATTGGAGGATATTTGAATAAAGATCAAGAAAGAAGAAGAAATCAAGGAGAAGCTCCTGATAAAGAAGAATTTGGGATAATTATCGCCATCTAACAACAAGCCCAAAAGGAAAAATGATTTGGTAAGAAGTTTACCAGTTTTTGTAAAATATTCTATAAGACCTCAAGACATTCATATTCTTGAGAAGGAGGCCAAAAAATAGGTCTAATTTGAAATCAGAATTTGACAAGGATATTGGAGGAGAAAGAAGCTAGAAGAGGCCACCAGATTTGAGAGTTTTGAGGATAGTCATAAAATATTTGAAGGTTGATTTGTGAAGGAGAAGAGTGCTGGTTTTTACAACAAAAATTGAAGAGTCACATAACAACAAATTGAAGGTGACATAAAGCTATGATTTGGAGAATATTTGGGCAGATTTTGGAGTGCCCTTGAACAACCAATTAAAGGAAGGCTTGATAACAAAAGAAGGCAACAATAAGAGCTACAAGATTGACAAGTTTAGGGTAACAAAGCACAAGGAATTGAAGCCACAAATTGATAAGGTTTAGGTAGAAATTGAGTATAAAGGAGAGCTACAAAGTTTACAAATTTGGGGCAGTAAAAAGGTGAATCAAATTACCTAGAAGACTAGCTACAAAAAGGAGGCAAATATGTATGCAATATTGGTGCTATAAAAGTTTATTATTCGAACATTCACATTAGTCTATTATAAAGTTTTTTAAAGCATCATATTAGAGTTATTAAAGGTAGCATAAAGATTTTAAGTTAAAGGTCTTCAATCCAAGAAAGGAGGTAGCATTTTCATCTCAAAACTTGCAAAATACAAACAATAAAAGATAGAGTTAAAAGATTGCTTGAAATAGGAGTAATAAGGAGAATAAGTTATATAGTGAATATTTTTTTGTAAGTGTTGGGACTAGAATTGAATGAACAAGATGAGATAATTTTATTGATACAAATGGTTACAATATATAGGCATAAGCCTATATGAAACACATGACACTTGTCAAGAGAAACTGACAAGTGTCAAGGTGAAGGCATAGTGCACTTTAATTCTAACATTCCCCCTTAAAGTGCACTATCCTAACTAAAGAGAAAAAAAAACAAGTCAACATTAGGTAACATTTCCCCTTAATGTTGACTTCTCTAAAAGCAACCTGTCATCCTCTTTTATTGCTGATTTGGTCTAGGCTCGTGCTCTTTGCGCTTGGCTCTCCAACTATGAATAATGCTAGATTCACTATGTATACATCTCGGTCTGTTGCCTCAGGGTCAGCCACTTCCATGGGTCTGTTGCCACTGGGTCAGCTGTCTAAGTGCCTCAAGGTCATCATGGGTGCCTCAGGGTCAGCCACTTCTGGGTCTGTTGCCTCTGTAGGTCATCCTCAGAGGATGTTGCCTCTTGTAGGTCACTGACTAGATCCACCATGAATATCAAATCCCTCCTTATGGTGAACTCAATCTAGAAGGTGTCGATCTCTGCCAAAAATGCACCTTAATACATAAGATAAAACGAGCCATGAAATACAATAAAATGAGCCATAGAAGCCAAATATGGAGGAGAAGAAGAAATAAGAATATAAGAGAATCTTCTGAAGTGTCTTCGTCTGTAGTCTTCAAAAGTAGATCTGAAAAAACCTCAAATAGAATCTAGGGTGTCTATGTCTGTAGTCCCTAGAATAAGTGTCCTTATGGTAGTCACCTCATCTTACCGGAATGCATGGGTAACCAGCCGCTGCATCCGCCAAGTAGATAGAGGGTACTACTAGATACTAGGTTCACTTACAAGTGCCTTGGGAGTGTCGGGTTCAACCGAGAGTGCACTCCAAGGTAGAAAACTTTGAGGCTTAAAAACTCAAATGAAACAGCCTCAAAATTACAAATGGACACCACCAATGTGTCCGTCGTGAAAAAATGTTTCCAACGACTATAAATACCCCTATATTCCACCATCAAAGGGGCCTTCATCATGTGGAAAAACCATCATGCCTATCTAAGGCAGCAAATAATCATCGCACTGAGGCGGAATAAAAAATAGATAGTTTTCAATTTTCCCATGCAGGGGAATTACATGGGCCATCTAGGCCTTCCACTCTTCATTTCCTATTTGGAAAAAACATTAAACAATGCCCATTAATACAATAAACAGGCCATATAGGTCTTCCACTTCCACTCCCATGTGGAAAAAGAATAGGGCCAATAAGGCCATCTTGTCGGCCAATAAAAAATTCTCCACCATGATTTAAAAATTTTCCCTCCAAGGAAAATTACAATGTTTGAAAAAATTTGGCCATGTGGACTTGTCGGCCAATAAGACTCTCCATACATGTTTTAAAAAAAATAAAGTGGCCTTTCTCCACTTTATAAAAGTTGAACCTTACAACTTGTAAATATTAAAAAAAATTCACGACCCCTTCATAGTTTTAATAAAAAAATAAGATTTTTAAATAAGATACTCCCCCAAGCTAAAATAAAGTGCCCATACACTTTATTTAAAAACATATGCCCTCCAATAAGTTTGGCCCCCATTAAAAAAATGCAAATAGTAAAATAATCTCATGATGGCAAATATTAAATCTGGGCTAGAATGATGGGTCCACCTGCGCGCACTTGTGACGGATTGCGATCAACTCGAAACCGACACTTGGATGATTTGACGCCCCATGCGCAGGAAACTGGGTTCACGTTCCTTTGCTGTAGTGGAGTAATCGTTAACTGGAGGATACAATGCCTGCATGTTGAAGGATTTTTTACTCTGCTTGGGTAGTCCATGCACTTGCAGCCTTGTTGGCACCCCCATCATTACTCTCAGGTGAAGAACTAGAACCAGAATCACCTTGGTCGTCGCTCTCCTCTTCGCTTGATTCGAATCTTTGGCCTGTGACTTCCCTCGGCACTAGCAATTTCTCCATTCGGTGCTCAAGGTTTTCAAGCCCCCACGCCACTTCCATTTTCTTTGATGGCTCTACAGCTGGCTCCTGCTAGACTATTTGCTGCCCATAACCTCTCCATTTCTCTTGGCAGCCACAGTATCCATGTCCAATGGCCGCCCATCAGTAGAACCATCAATTTTCTTCATGGGAAATGGTTTTGGAGTGCCACAACATATGGCGCCCATTGGATCCTGCCTTACGAAGTCGTAGACGTGGTATTCTAAAAGATCATAATGCCTCAGGTACATTTTTGCTATAATATCATTCAGGGAATTGAGAAAACTGCCAAGAACCTCATCGATGTCCACTGCCACCTTTAACAAGCGACTGCACCTTTTTACAGTAGGCATTAATAATCCATTTCCTCCCTCGTCACACTCCTCTGACTCCGAACACCGCAACGATTTTGCACAGGCAGATTGACCTACCAACGAATCACAAAAATTGTAGCACCACAGGAAGATAGCAAATTGACCCATAAAATTGGAACCTCTCGTCTTCACCAGTCTGGAAGGCCAGCCAGCACGCAATTCAGGTTGTCATCCGTCTAGCGCGCCACCACGATCCTGCTCTCCAACCCTATGTATAGCAACCCGATCACACCCATCCTGTTGTCAAGCTTCCTTTCAACATGTCCCGTGGCGTTCAAAACCCTATTTGTCCTCAGCTTTATGGAATCCTCGGGCTCCCTTGCCTTCAAACCTTCGACGAGGCCGACAGCGCCACCACCAACGATGTCAGCCAGGTAGGTGGAGCCCTTGTAGTATGTGATGTTCTCACCCCATGACCGTCGCTACACCGTCGCCTCCTCCTAGAATAGAAACTCTAGGGCGGTGGGAACTTGATACACATTCTGCACTGGGTTGTATTCGAAGCAGCCATGCATATTTTCATACGGGTTGTACAGGCGCCAAGTAGAAATTTGCCTCCATTTACGAAAAAAATGATAGTGCAAAACTTTGGTAAATTGAAGTGCCAAAAATAAATCTTCATGTTATTGTCGTTCGCAGCCCACCATTGGATGAAAACACATTGCCTGCACCGATGGATGGAGAGTATGATCCAACCACGGATCCAACCACGGATGGAGAGTACAATCGTTGTCCCTGCTCAAAACTTTTTAGTGCACCTAAACTTTCCACTGGGGGTGAGTCGCTGGAGATCTGGCTCCATGATTTTATTGCCAAGACTCACAGGATTTTACAGCCTTCCAGACGCTTTTCTAGTTTGTGGTACAGTCTGTCAAATGATAGAATCTGATGTACAACAGATCTTGGCTACAAACATAATATGGAAAGAAAAAAAAATGGATATGATAGCTGTAATGTTGATGTCAAACACCGTCTCGTCCATTATCATAGGACTGCAATATAGATACATGTGTCTAGACTAGAACCATTCCCTGAAGAATTTTAAAAAACAATTTGGAGCAGCAAGAAAAAAATTGATGGGATATACTTAACCTCCCTAATCATTCTAAGATATTGCAGATTTGATAGCCATGATTTTTCAAAAATTTGGTTTCTGATTCATCCATCAAGGATGAAGAGCATACTCCCTATTTTGAAAAAAAAAATGGGGGAAAATGAAAAATTGAAAAATGGGGGAAAAAGGATGAGGGGGAGGGAGGATTTCCATGAGGGAAATCCCCCCTCAAGCTCATAAGGCCAGAGAAATCCTGGAGCTCTGATACCAAATGTTAGGAGTAATATTGAGATGAACAATGAGATATTTTATTGATACAAATGGGTTACAATATATAGGCATAAGCCTATATGAAACACATGACACTTGTCAAGATAAATTGACAAGTGTCAAGGTGAAGGCATAGTGCACTTTAATTCTAACATTCCCCCTTAAAGTGCATTATCCTAACTAAAGAAATAAACAAATCAATATTAGGTAACATTGGCGCTTGGTTCTCCAACTGTGAATATTGCTAGATCAACTGTGTATACATCTCGGTATGTTGCCTCAGGGTCAGCCACTTCCTCGGGTATGTTGCCACTGGGTCAGCCATCTAAGTGCCTCAGGGTCATCATGGGTGCCTCAGGGTCAGCCACTTCTGGGTGTGTTGCCTTTGCAGGTCATCCTCAGAGGATGTTGCCTCTCGTAGGTCACTGACTAGCTCCACCATGAATATAAATCCCTCCTCATGGTGAACTCAATCTAGAAGGTGTCGGTCTCTACCAAAAATGCACCTTAATATAAAGGAAAAATGAGCCATATAAGAGTGTTGGTATCTACTGAAAATGCACTCAATATAATAAAATGAGCCATAGATCCAAATATAGAGGAGAAGAATAAAGAATAATAGAATATAATCTTATGAAGTGTCTTCGTCTGTAGTCTTCAGAAGTAGATCCGAAAAAACCTTGGATAGAGTCTAGGGTGTCTATGTCTGTAGTCCCTAGAATAAGTGTCCTTATGGTAGTCACCTCATATTACCATAATGCATGGGTAACCAGTCACTGCATCCGCCAAGTAGAAATAGGATAATACTAGATACTACGTTCACTTACAAGTGCCTTGGGAGTGTCGGGTACAACCGAGAGTGCACTCCAAGGTAGAAAAGTTTGAGGCTTAAAAACTTAAATAAAATAGCCTCAAAATTACAAATGGACACTACCAATGTGTCCGTCGTAGAAAAATGTTTCCAACGACTATAAATACCCCTATATTCCACCATCAAAGGGGCCTTCATCATGTGGAAAAACCATCATGCCTATCTAAGGCATCAAATAATCATCGCACTGAGGCGGGAAAAAATAGACAGTTTTCAATTTTCCCACGCAGGGGAATTACATGGGCCATTTAGGCCTTCCACTTCAATTCTTCATGTGGAAAAATACAAAAAAATATGACCTGATGCCATACTGGTTGGCCAATAATCATGGGTACTTTTCTTACAATTTATGCGACATCATAGCAGAGAGTTGCGCTCATTTTTGCACGTGGCCGAACAACCTTCACTGGCAGAAATCAAACCAAACACAACGTTCACTGCAACTCCAACGTTCACTGCCGGTGTCAAGAAGCTTCTCCATCGCCTTCCACATGGCATGCATGTCCAGGGGAATAAATTTCTCGGGGTCGAAGCCTGTCGACCCCTTCTTCATTTTCATGGGCCAATGTATGAGGTAAAGATCAAGGTAGTCCAGCTGTAGATCCTACAGCGTACTGTTCAAGGCTTCAGGTGCATCTTTTGGAGCATGGTCCTTGCACCATAGTTTGGAGGTAACCCAAATATTCTCCCGCTTCACCACATTCTTTTTTAATATTTCTTTGAGTGCAAGGCCAATCTCTTTCTCGTTGCCATAAACTTTTGCACAGTCAATATGCCTATTCCATGCACCAGCGTTTGTTGCGGCAATGTTATAATACTCGAATGCTAGCAAAATTAGAAAATAAGACCGTTGCTAAAGTTGGACTATACAATAGCTCATTTCAGTGAAACAAATGTGATACCAATAGTGCAAACTCGCCCTCGCAAAAATTGGCACTGAGAATACAATAGCAAGTTGGAGTCTCAAGTGATACAAATTGCAATATCTAATTTTTTCTAGCTATGCACCATGTGCTCGTTTCTACCGCCATCTCATATACGTCTACCGCCCTCATAAGAGCGCTGCATTCCGCTCAACCACATCGCTGAAGCCAAAACATAGCAATGTAGTGTTTGACAAATGTTCCTCTACCAGTGCCACTTCACATTCGCCAATTGTTTGGCACTTCCATGTGAGATATTTTTCAGCGCCCAAAGCACCTCCAGTAGGGGTCCTCAGCCATATACACCTTATTTTTCCTCCATGAACGCCGCAAAAGGGAACTCCACATCAGTACTTGTACTGCTTGAAAAACAAATCCTGTTGATTCTAGGAAAAATTATATCTTGCACCAATTAATATGATGCATGTCATCCGGGACCTGATTACACCGTGATACAGGCAGTAATTTTGGCGGGGCTGGCACGGGACCACCGACAGTATAGTAAACAATCTACAGTTTTTATCATTTTTCCCATGATTGCCAATGCAAATCATGTTTTTCCAGCACCCACGATCTTCAATGACCAGATTTTATTGTGATTGGAATGGAAGTAGTTCTCTGCTATGTGTGGGATTCATCAGACCTCCACCACTAGGAAACCATGAGAGTGAATCTCCATTACGATCTCCTAAAAAAAATAGTCATCCATGACATCACGATCTTCTCGCTTTGCGCCTATGTAATATGTGTCACCTCGTGCTAATCAGTATCTTTGCACGGTGACTCAGCAACTCACCTCTGAAACGCATATTTAGCAATATTGTTAAACATAGGGCACCGACATTTCTCTAGCCTCTACAAAGCGATCATGGTCTCCATCAACTACCAGTGAGCACCAGAGCATAGTTACCTGGCCACGTACGACAACAGTTGGACGACGCTCTAGTGGGTCACCTCTATTGTGTCGTGGCCCTGGCTCTGCCACAAGGTGGACACCCGATGCCACCTCTTCCTCGTCGACGACAGCTTCGACGGCAACAACTCGAACTTGGCTAAACCAGACCACTATAAGGATAGCATCAATCATAAACTAGACCAGGCCATTGTGCTTCATCCTCTACAAATATCACCACATTTAATTCTAGAACACATCTCTTAACAGACATTTTGAATCATCCTAAAGGGATGCAAAAACTCTCCCTCGATTTTACATAGTTTTGTAGATCTATCAAGAATAAACCCCGATAGTCACAAGAAAGTCCTCCGGCACGTAGTAACCAATGTTCACAACAGGTCTGCAATGATCTTAAAAAAGAAACTCTTTTTGCATTGGCACAAGGCAGCATCTTCTCAGATTTGAGTAGAAAATTAAATATTCACAGACAGATCTATAGGCAATAATGAGCTTCATAGACTCTAAAAATGCTTTCACCATTCAGATCTGAGAAACACCAGCACTCAGATCTGAGGAACACCAGAGATCATATTTGGATGAGCAATGGGTCCTTCAACTATAACAAATACCCTAGGCACCCTGGCCAACATTCAACCCGTAGACTGCCAAACTGAATCATCAAAATAACCTAAAAAATAACCCTAAAAAAAAAAAAAAAAGACCTCCCAAAAATTGCAGATTTTTTCTTCTAACCATATGTTTTTTGATCCATCAAAATATGGAGAGCATACTCCCTTAGTTAAAGTAAAAAAAATGGATGAGAAATGGAGAAAAAATGAGGGGGGGATTTCCATGAGGGAAATCCCCCTCAAGCTCACAGGGCAGGGAAATGTTAGCGTACTATTTGTCTGTATTAGTTTATTGGCTGGCTGTTACAACTACGTAACAAGTTCTGTTACCCTGTAACAGTTCCGATGACTATTCCCGGATGTTTGTTTGTAACGCAACATTATTTAAACGCTGCTGCAATAATAAAATAATGTTCGTTGAATCTTACATGGCATCAGAGCCACTCAAAAATTTTTGGGCGACGTGATTGCAAGGCGGAGGTGAAACCAGGGCGCGCATGCAGTTATATTTTCTCAGGAGGCAGGCAGCACGTGAAAAAGAAAAAAAAAAAAAAAGTTGCGAGAGGCAACCGCAGAGGCGGAGGGCGGGCAGCACGCGTTGCTGACGTCGCAGCGGCAGCCGCAGCACGCAGCACGAGGAGTACCCCGCATCCCCACGCACGACAGGGATGTCGCGAGGTCGCAGTCCCCGCACGCGACAGAGCGAGGTCTGTCGCAGTTCCCGCGCGCGACAGAGGAGAGGGCTTTCCCTCCCCCCGCTGATGCATCGACGGAGCCGCGGGCGGCAGAGAAGGAGGGTGTACTGTGCAGCCCCACCCCCTCCGTCGGTTTAATTTAAAAAAAAAAAAACCGGCGCCCCCCCGCCCCCGCCCCCCCCCCCCAACCGGTTTAATTAAAAAAAACCGACGCCCACCCCACCGGGCCCGCACGGGAATTTTAAATTCCCCCCGCACGGGATTTTGCGGGGGTATAAACCCCCCCCTCCCGCCTTCCTTGCGCGCAGGAAACGAACGCGGGCGTCGTCGTCGCGCAGCAGGTCGGCCCCGTGAAAAATCGGGCGAAAAAAAAAAAAAAACGTCGCCGCGCAGCAAGTCGGCCCCGTGAAAAATCGAGCGGAAAATAAAAAAAAAAAAACGGGCGGAAAATAAAAAGAACCAGAGCCCCCCCCACCGCGGTTGATCGCGCTGACCATTTTTTATGTAGCCACAACGGCTCGGGTTACAGAGAGGAAGCCGCGACTTGCAGAGGAGGTGGCAGAGGCGGCGGACGGGCAGACCGAGGTTGAAGAAGGAGGTCTCCACTGATCTCGTCGGATCAGCCCGCTGGCTCACGTGGTCGTGAGCCGTGCGGTAAGGCTCAGGGAGCTTGCAGGTCGGGGGTTCAAATCCCGCCGACCCCCCCAAGGTATATATTTTTTTTAAAGTTATTTTTTTTAATTATTAATTTTTTATTAAAATTTTTAATTTTAATTTTTTTAATAGTTTTTTAACTTTATAAATTAAAATTTTAATTTTAATTTATTTTTTATAAGTTTTAAAACTATATAAATTAAAATTATTTATTTTAATTTTAAATATAATAATTATTAAAAATGCTTTGTTAAAGAAAGCCTTTTAAGGGGGGATATTTTTTCAAAAATCAAAGGGGGATAGTGAGTAATTTTTCGAAAAATAGCAATTTGGCATTGTAAAAGGTGCATTTTCGGCTGTGTCCGACACCTTAGGGTTTCATTCTGAGGGCATTTTTTTGATGTATGATGCATTTTCATTTCTATGCACTACTTCATTAAAATTAAAATCAAACACTCCCTAAGTCCCCGAAATATAAAACCCATCTGTGCAATTTATTGCACCGCAGCGTTCGGTAAAAATGGTACCTCTGGCCCACACTTACAGGTAAAGCTGTCGTGCTTTGGGCTACTGTATCTATCGCCTAATATAGCTGCAACAACGACGTCTGAGCTTGTTCTCTATAAATCGTCGGGGAGGAATAAGTATGCCATTTTTGCATTTTTTTACTCCATCCACTACCCTTTATCGCACTTGTGTTTAGGCGTAAATCCTGACGAAGTATTCTTCATAGTGTTTAGGGGAAGTTACGCCCCACGCATGAGAAGAATCTTCTATGGTAGGTGCCATCAACAAGGCGATTCCCTTTCAGTATCGCTTATGTTCCACGTATCGTATGATCTCTAAAACTCACCTATAGTCTCCCTCACGTAAGGGCGGGTGATTTTTGTTGATCTTTCTAAATACCTATAGTTTCCCTCACGTAAGGGCGGGTATTTTGTACGGTATATTGGTCTAGCAAAAGGTATATCGAAAGGGGGACCAATTGGTGATATAAGGAACCTTCACTATGGTCGCTGTTGCAAAATTGATGACTGATCCGCATCAGTTATTGAAAGGTCCAAATTATACATCATGGAAACATAAGATGAAGGCTATTCTCCAAATGGAAGATTTGTGGGATATTGTTATTGGAGTAGCAACAAGGCCTTCACCAACAGCAGGATCCACAGGTCCTTCAGCAGATCAGATAGCTTTTGACAAGAAAGATAGTAGAGCAAAGGTGCTCATTTTGTTTGCTGTTTCGGATGAAGTGCAACCTCATATAGCGACAAAGCAAGTGGTAAAGAGGCATGGGATGCCCTTAGAACCATCTATGAGGGGAAGAATGAATCCACCATTCTTCATCTTCAACAACAACTTCATAACCTGAGTTTGAGGCAGGGTGAAACAGTTGAACTCTTTCTATGTAGAGTGTCTGAGTTGAAAGAGAAATTGAGTTCTCTCGAAGATACTGTGGATGAAAAGCTTCTCATTTCACTTGTGATGAGAGCTTTACCTTCTTCATTTGATATGTTGATAACCTCCATCCAGGTGTCTCAACGACAAATTACCTACATCGAGTTGGTCAATCTGCTTCAACAACAGGAGGCATGCCAACTTCACAAGGATGATTCTTCCAATACAGCCCTATACACCAACAGGCAGAGTTCTAGGAAGAAAGGTAATGGGCAAAAAGGAGGTAACTTTCAGAAAGGAGGAAATTCTCAACAAGATACGAAAGGAAAATGCAAACAACCTCAACGAGAAGAAGAGGTGGTGCAAGATCCGTGAGAAAGACAACCATGACACCAACAAGTGTTGGCATAAGAACAAGCAGAAAGGCCAAAACAAACCACAAAATAAGAACAAGCAACCCCAGGTGAATGTTGTTGTTGAGGAATCTGACTCAGATTCTGAATGGGCACACAAGGTGCTCATGACTACCACAGATTCCACATAGAGGGATCTTGTTTGGTATGTCGATTCTAGAGCTAGCAAACATATGACTGGCGACAGATCGTGGTTTGAATCATTTGTGGCCAAAGAGGGCAAACCTGTCACCATTGCTAATGATAAGACCTACAGGGTTCAGGGAGAGGGTACAGTTTCAGTCACTCTTCCTGATGGCAAGTGTCAGATTGACAAAGTCCTCTATGTTCCGGGATTGGCTAACAATTTGTTGTCAGTGACACAAATCCTGGACAAAAATATGGTTGTCAACTTTCGTGTTGAGAATGGAAAGAAGTGTTGTACTATTACCGGGAAGGGTAAGCGGATTGCAACAGACTTCATATAAGCATGGCTTATTTGCACTAGATGCTATCTCTACTCCACATGTTGCCATGATTTGTCTCTACCAAGGAGGTAACTTCCCTATGGCACAAGAGATATGGGCATCTTAGTTCGGCTACTTACTTGAGCTCGGCAAGTATGAGATGGTAAAGGGTCTTCCTTCCCTTTCTCGCCACATTGCCGGTGTGCTCGATCGCTTGGTAGGAAAGCAACGATAGAGTACCATTTGAGAAGAGCTCTACAAGAGCAAGAAAACCTCCGGAGCTAATTCACACCGATCTATGCGGTCCTTTCACACCCAAGAGTGTTGGAGGGAAGAGGTACTTTCGGTTATTCGTAGATGACTACTCACGAAAGATGTGGGTTTTCTTTCTCAAACTGAAATCTGAAGCTTTTGCATTCTTCCAGCAGTTCAAGAAATCCGTTGAGAAAGAGTCAGGGGCTTCTATCAAAACCCTTCACTCAGATCGAGGGGGAGAGTTTACCTCTAATGAATTTTCTGCATTCCTAGATAAGCATGGGATCAAGAGACAGTTAACAACTGCCTATACTCCTCAGCAAAATGGAGTTGCTAAGAGAAGAAACCGTTCTATCATGGAAATGGTTCGTTGTATGCTCACAAGAGCTACTCTTGGGCAACAATATTGGGCAGAAGTTGTCACCACTGCAGTGTATCTGTTGAATAGGGCACCCACAAAGGCCCTAAAAGGAATGACTCCACAAGAAGCATGGAGTGGTCGAAAACCCTCCATATCTCATCTACGTATTTTCGGGTGTCAAGATTTCATGCACATACCGAAAGAGAAAAGGAAAAAGCTAGATGAGAAAATGCTGAGATGTATTTTTCTTGGATATTCTGAGCACTCTAAAGGATATCGGTTGATAGATCCTTTGACCAAGAAAATTCATATCAGCAGAGATGTTGTCTTTGATGAAGCTTTCACATCACAGAGCACATCTAATGTACACCAAGATATTGTGGAAACTAAGGAAGAGGAGATTCCTTCGTCAACATAGACAGGAGGTCCTTCTACATCTTCTTCACCACCACCAAAGAAGAATCCTAAATGGTGTACAAATACAATCAGAGACGCAAATTTATCCACTCCTCCCAATTTGAATTTGGATAGACCTCGTACACGCAGTATGGCTCAAAAGGAAAGAGAAGCCAGAGAAACTGGTGAGGTTGATGATCTTTGTCAATATTTTGAGGAACTTTCTATGACTCCAAGTGCAAAAGTAGAGGATATGGATATTGATGATGACAGGGTGTTCATGTCTACCATAGATAGTCTTGAACCTGCATCAGTGCAAGATGCTCTCAGTGAGCCTCAGTGGAAGGCCGCTATGGATACAGAGTATGAGTCTCTGATGAAGAATAAAACTTGGAAGCTTGTTGATCTGCCACATGGAAAGAAACCCATTGGCTGCAAATGGGTATACAAAGTCAAGTACAAGGCAGATGGAACAATTGATAAGCATAATGCCCGACTTGTTGCAAAGGGCTATGCTCAAAAGGAAGGCATCGACTATGAAGAAACTTTTGCACCTACTGCTCGGATGACCACAATTCGGGTTATGTGTGCTATGGCAGCACAATATGGGTGGAAAGTTCACCAGATGGATGTCAAAAGTGCCTTTCTTAATGGTGATCTCCAAGAAGAAGTCTATATGACTCAGCATGAAGGATTTGAAGTGGAAGGCCAACAGCAAAAAGTTTGCAAATTGGTCAAATCCTTGTATGGTCTGAAACAAGCTCCTCGAGCTTGGTATATAAAAATGGACAATCACCTTATGCAGCATGGATTTAAGAGATGTCCATCAGATGCAAACCTCTATTTCAAGAAACAAGGTTCTGAGATAGTGTTGCTTGTACTCTATGTGGATGATCTGCTCATTACAGGGAGTTCATAAACTATGATCTCTACTGTCAAAAGAAACTTGTGCAAATCTTTTGAGATGACAGATCTCGGACTTCTCCATTACTTGTCTTGGTCCGGAATTCAGCCAGAAGGAGCACTCCATCAAAGTGTCTCAGAAAAAGTATGCCAAGACATTGCTAGATAAATATCGCATGATCGATCGCAAGCCAATGGCAACTCCTATGGAGAATGGACTTCGATTATCGCGATATGATGACTCACCTCGGTAGATGGTACTCTCTATCGACAGCTGATTGGGAGTCTCATATATCCGACCAATACTAGGCCGGATCTCGTTTTTGCTTGTCAACTATCTTTCGAGGTTCATGCAGGAGCCTAAGACCACTCATTGGAAAGCAAAAAAACGTGTTCTTCACTATGTCCGTGGTACTATAGAATATGGCCTAGAATACAAGAGGAACAACAAATTCTTCTTGCAAGGATACACGGACTCCGACTATGCTCGGATCATTTGATGATCGCAAGTCAACTTCTCGGATACATTTTTCATCCGGGCTCCGGTCCCGTCTCTTGGCACAAGCAAGAAGCAACAGGTGGTTGCTATTTCATCAACAGAGGCAGAATATCGCACCGCACATGAAGCTGTGTGCGAAGTGATATGGTTACGTCGCATTCTGACAAGTATGGGCCATCCATCAAAATCTCCAATACACTTGTTTTGCGACAATAAGGGTGTTCTGAACCTCGTCAAGAATCCAGTCCATCATGAAAAAACAAAGCACATTGACACACAATGTCATTTCATTCGAGATGAAGTTCCAAAGCACCGAATTCAACTTCAGCACATTCCCACCGATGCTCAAGTTGTAGACATTTTCACTAAGGCACTTGGACGTGTCAAATTTGAATTGTTTTGCATCTCACTTTGTATTGCAAAATAATGTAAGGGGATGTTGGGACTAGAATTGAATGAATAAGATGAGATAATTTTATTGATACAAATGGTTACAATATATAGGCATAAGCCTACATGAAACACATGACACTTATCAAGAGAAACTGACAAGTGTCAAGATGAAGACATAGTGCACTTTAATTCTAACAGTAAGCTAATGAAATGTAGTATTATTAAAGTAAAATGAGACAAGAGCAAGTCTTGGTAGCAATATAAGCACAAGGATAGCTACAAATTTGAGAAGTTTGAACAACAAGTTCGAATAACAAAAAGACAAACTACAAAATGAGGCAAAAAGGTCTAAAAATGTTTGATGCAATAAAGGTATTTTATCTAAGTTAAAGTAGATTCATTTCTAGTTTTAAAAGCACCACATTTGAGTTTTTTTAAATTAGAAAAATAAAAGGTGAGAGTTAAAGTGTCAAAAAACACCAAGGGACTAAAACTCCAAGAAGGTAGCGCCCACATTGGATTAAAACCTGCAACTAAATAAATAAGCTAAGGATAAAGTTGTAAATCTTATGGAAGAGAAATAAAGTAAGAAGCAAAATATTTATCTAAGTAAAGAGACTTGTATATCTAGAAGAACATCGTTGAGAAGCTATCGAGAAAAGTGGTGAAATAGCCACCAAGGAGGAAGTGTTGAAGCACCACCAAAGGAGGAGCCACCAACATAGAAGAGGAGAATCCATTGAAGGAGAAGAGCCACCACCAAATATTAGAAATCAAGAAGCACTAACAAGCATTGAAGAATGAATACCAAGCATCTTGTAGTTGCAAAAGGAAGACCAAACAACATCCATTGAAAGAAAGAAGCATTGGCAATAGATATTAAGAACGTTAAGGAAAGGAAAGTAATATTCATTGCCAAATAAAGGTGAAGTGTTACATACAATTATTGAGAGGAGTGGACCCACCACTTGTCATGTTAGTTAAAGAACTCATATGCCACTTGGCACAGAAGAAAAGAGTGCCAATAATCATTGAAAATACTTCAAACTAGTGCTCACTAAGAAAGGACACATGTCATAAAGTAACACCTACTTTGTTATAACACCACCTAACTTGGCATAGCAACAAGAAATAACATCCAAAGAATATGTTGAGTTTCATGTGGCATGTAAGAAAAATATAATCAGTTTTGAAGAGCCCAAACTATCAACAACGTACATTCAAGGTCATAAAACGTAGAGGAAGAATGAGGAGGACAGTCAAAGTTGAATAAAGCACTATACACAAGGAAGAGAAATAAATGTAGTGAAATAACATTGTGTAAGAATTGAAGAATGAGAGAAGAACAATGCCTAATTAGAGTGCATGTTGTAGTCAAAGAAGTAGCATACCAATACATAGTGCCTCACCTCCAAGAAGGTATATTAATAGTTAAATACTATTTACATTTCATAAAGGTCAAGGAGTCATAAGGTTTATTATTACTAAGGTTAAGTTTAGTTAATTAAATGAATGGATATATATGGAAATAAATTGGTAAATTACAACCTTAGATGATTTATTAATTGATTTTAAAGATTATTGAAGTAAGGAGGATTTAACTTGAGAACATTTTAAAATTGCATTATTTGAAATTCAAGTATTAAAATATTTACAAATAATTTAACTAGGAGGAATAATATTTTCTACATTGAAATTGAAACATTAAATTTACAAATATCATTTATTTTCTAAATTTCTAATCAAGGACTTATAAGGAGTTCAACACCAATTTAGGTTTTTGAAATTTATAAACCTTACTATTAAAAATTGAAGCACTATATAAAGTTGTTGAAAAGTTGGAAATTACATTTGAAATTAGTCTCTTGCTCAAATTAATGAGACGTAGGGAATCCAACTTTAAAGTCTTAAAGATAGATATTTTTATCAATTGAAAGTGCATCAAAATTATCTTTAGCTTTCTATTCACAAATAGGGAGAAATAAGGTGAAGAATAGAAGTTGAATATTAGGGAGATAAAAGGTATTCAACTCAAAGGAAAAACTAAGAAAGCTAAGCACTTTATCAAGATCATAGTATATTCAAAATACTTGGGAGATACAAAGTATTCTACAAAACTTAAGAATTAGAAAGATCTTATCAAATTTGATCATATATTTAAAACTAGGGAGATATAAAGTAGTCTACAAGTGTTATTATGACAACAAATAAATTTGTACTTTCAGAATCCCAACTTCTTTAAGAACCTAATTACACTTAATGGAAAAACAAAGTGAGGTCAATATTGATAGTTGAAAAGCTTTGGGATATTGTTAAAGGTGCAAAAACTAAACCTACTACAAAGGCTAGAGAGATTTAGAAGTTTGAATAAGATGAAGCAAAATCACTCATGATAATAACATTTGCAATTATAGATGAAATACAACCACACATTAGTTCAATAGCAACTTCTGTAGAAGCTTCAAAAAATTTAGCCAAGATATTTGAAGGAAGGAATAGAACCACTATCTTGAATCTTCAAACTCAATTGCATTCTCTAAAAGTTAATAGTGATGAAAGTATAGAACTGTTCCTAAGGAAAGTAGCAGATATAAAAGGAAAAATTTTAACCTTAGGAGAACAGGTAGAAGATACGTTTCTTGTTCAAGTAACCCTAAGGGCACTTCAGAAAGCTACAAGAATCTAGTTACATCTTTACAAATTCTAACTAAAGACACATCATTTGATGAGTTAGTCAATATACTACAAGAATATGAGGTAGAAAATTTAGTGAAATATGAAATGACTAACAATGCCTTAGTCTTAAAAGATAATCCACAAGAAAATGTTACCTCATTCTCAAAGGGTATATCAAGATGGAATAATAGATATTGTCAAGTATGTAGAAAGAAATGACATAATATCAATTATTGTAGACCAATACAAGAAATCAATATCAAGGAAATCAAACAAATTTTGGAAGCCAATCAAATAGGCCATTCCAACCAAGATAATATTAGAATCAATATAATTCACATCAGTAATAATTTTAGCATCCATATACTTCTCAGAATCAATACAATCATCCTCAACTTCAATATAGAGAAGGGAAACAAAAAGGACATTTAGTTCAATAGATTCAAGAAATTCAAGAACTGGAAGAATCTACATATGAACATGAAGTTAAAGCTCTTTCAGCTAAAATAGTATTTCAAGAAGATACTAATTATTTACTTTATCAACATACAAAAAAATAGTGCAATTAAGAAAGCAAAAAATAAAAGCTCAAGTTCTAGAACCAATATGAAGACCATATTTAAGACTAAAGTCTTCAATAACCAAGTAATGTAATACAACGGGTGTTGGAATATATTACATTATTTGGTACATGCCAATGTACCACCTTGGGTACATATCTAGATTAGGAGTTTGATTAGTATTTACTTTATGCAATGTAATAAATACACAAGTGTTGTTAAAATGTGCAAAGTACTTGATGATGTAAATGTGCATGTATTCCATGTGTACATGAGTCATAGAATAGGAATATGAATAGTGAATGATACTTCATCCCATGCATCCATTCCCTAACCCTCATGTTCTCCTAGCACATCATGTACCTTCATTTACACCAATCCTTTATTTGAAGCACATGTGAATGCTACTTCACAAATACCAACCTCCCAAGTCATATGCCTAGTGCGACTTGTTCCTAAACCACATCTTCCATACCCTCTACCTCCTTACCCTTAGTATCTGATAGAGAAATTAGTGATACATGGGAGCACTTGAAAAAATTATTTAAATAGTGTCAAGACGCTCAACAACAAGTACAGGTTAACCCTAAACCTTTACATACCTCTACTCAGACTCCCCTTATCAACCAGGGTCCATCATGGGCACCATAGTCTTCCGTGGTCTCTATCCTTGTACCCCCATAAAGACATACTATTACCCATCCTATTACAATTGGCCAGCCTAGCCATAACCTTCATCCATCAACATCATTTCATAATTCCCCATAATTTCATCATCAATCTCCCATTAATCACATTCCATCTCATTCACCAAGCCACCAATATCAATCTCCTCATCACCTAGTCACTCCACAACGTTTCTCCACACTGCCCCAAACCCATAAGGTGATTTAGGGCTTTCATATCCCTAATAAAGACCCTTGAATCGAGGTAATACAAAATAAAATAGATCAAGTGATGCAAAATACACCTGGTTTTTCAAATCAAAAACCTACCTTACGATAATTAATCAATCAGCTAATTCATCCTTCGATACCATCACTGCCATATCCTATAGATTTTACAATACCCAAGTTTGAAAATTTTAAGGGAACTGAGGATCCCAAATAACATGTGAGCACTTTTGTTCATGCATGCTTTAGAATTCAAAAGGTTTACATGTTTCAAATATTTGATGTAAAATTGCAACAATGCTTAAGATATCTTGGGAACTATGCTCCATAAATCAATGGCCTAATGGATGAAAGTCTCTATAATATAAGTCTTAAGGATCTAATATCTAGTGCTTTAGAGGTCCAAGGCATCCAAGGGCAAAGTCTATAATTAGGTTATAGTTAGTGCAACATTTATAGTTTGAATATGTTAGGCAATTTAGCTCGGTTATGACTAGTAGAAAGTCTATTATTCTATGTTTGTGAGTGTATTTATTATCTCTTGTCTTCATCATAGAAATATCAACAACTTACCCTTGAATGTCTTAGCTAAAACTAAAAATCGTATTGGACCCAAGAATCTAGTGGATATCTCCCTTCTTTACCTTACACAAGACCAATGAGATTAATTTCTTAGCTTCCATCAACATCTTATGTAAGACCAATGAATCAATCTTTTCCAACTCTTTTCTATGTTCATATAATACTAGGAATAGGGTTTATTCAATTAAGATATAATATGAATGAGTATATATTATTAACTCCCTTCAATGTGTTGTTAAAATCTAGTGAATATGGTTTGTTCAACCCCATTTTACTTTTGATTCTAGACTAGAAATTTTTAATATCTAACTATTTTTAATGTTTGTTCAAGACCCATGAGTTGGTTTGTTCAAATCATGTTAGATAAAAGACCAATGAGTAACTAACTTTGCCCCCTCTAACATCTTGTTCTAAACCAATGAGTTTATTTGTTTAACTCCCTTCTATGTATGATACAAAACTAGTGAAATTTAATTTACTAATTCTCTTAAATGTCTCATTGAAGACCAATTAGTTTGGATTATCAACTTCCTTTTGTGTATTATTATAAAACTAACAAGTTATTATGTTAACACCCTTCAATATCTTGTTCTAGTCTATAGGTGCATGTCATTAAAAATGGTGGAGAACAGATCTTACAAAATACAGAAAACCAGCAAGACAAGAGCCCAAAATTTGTATTCAATACTTAGGAAGAATTTTACAAGAATATACAGCCAAACTGCCGTTTGCCAACCCCCTCTCATTACAATCCATGGGTTTTTATCGAGGTCCCGATCCTCTGTGCTTTCAAACTTCCCACGATCTACAATTGCCACCTGGGACAATTCTGGTAAGTTGCATTCATGAGACTCTAGGTGAGGTGCGCGACTGGCTGCCATATCCAACGAAATCTTCTCCTCGATCTGCTGCTTGTTGTTAGTTGCCTTAAATGCGTCTTCCAGATATCCTGCGCGAGTGGCCAACATGCCCGTTGAAATCCTTCTTTGGAACTGCTGCTTCACTGCCTCTAACTTGCCGCGCACGAAGGGTCGCCTTTAAGAAAGCTGGGAGTGCGTGTCTTCCTGTTTGGTCGCGATATCGCGACATGTCGCGATATCGCGACCATTTTCTTCCTGCGCCTTCTCTCTCTCGCGCCGATATCCGCATTTCCTCCTTCAGCCTTCTCTCTTCGTTTTGGCCGCGATATCGCGACATGTCGCGATATCGCGCCATTTTTTCTATCGGCCTCCGTTCTCCCGTTTCGGTCACGAAATCGTGACATGTCACGATTTCGTGACCTTTGGTCTCCGCGCCTTCGTTTCCCCTGCGGTGGTCACGATTTCGTGACCTTTGGTCTCCGCGCCTTCGTTTCCCCTGCGATGGTCACGATTTCGTGACCTTTGGTCTCCGCGCCTTCGTTTCTCCTACGGTGGTCACGATTTCACGACCTTTGGTCTCTGCGCCTCTGTTTCCCTGCCTTGGGTCACGATTTCGTGACATGTCACGAAATCGTGACATTTTGTCCGCTGCTCCCCTATCTTCAGTTTTGGTCGCGATATCACGACACTTTTGTGTCGCGATATCGCGACACATATTTTACTTGCAACACTTAGAAAAAAATAACATTGCAACACTTAGAAAAAAATAACAACAAAAGTTTGGTTGATGCTCGATTGCTTTGCTGCCCTCGGATGCTCCTGCATCAGACACCTGGGGTGGATCGAGAAGTGATCCTCACTTCTGATCTTTGGGAGGAAGACCCAGGCGGTCAACCTCTATTTTTGATAACCAAGTTGCATCTTCTACAGGTCTGCCCTTCCACTTGATCAAATACTCATAATATTGTTTGTTCCTTGTGCTTCTGCCTTCACGAGTATCTAATATTTCTTCGATCTCTTCTTTGGTCGGGTTAGACTTTGGAATGCTCCACAATTCTGTACTTGGTTCCTCTGTATTGTTTCCCTCATGGTATTCCACTAAATCTGATATGTTAAAAATAGGTGAAATGTCAAGCCCACTTGGCAATTCCACTTCATATGCATTGCCTGAATCCCGTTTTTCCAGTATTCTGCATGGCCCAAACTTCTTCATCTTCAACTTGTTATAAGTTTTGGCTGGAAATATTTCTTTTCTGAGATGGACCATGACTTCATCCCCCACTTCGAACTCTTTGAACCGCCGCTTTTGGTCTGCTCTTGCTTTATACTGAGTATTCATTTTTGTAATTTGTTTCTTCACTTCTTCATGCAGGCTTTTCATCTGTTTTGCGAATTCCTCAGCCTCTGCACTGCACTTTTCCCCTTTATCTAATTTTCTCAGCTCAGAAACGTTTCTCGGACTGTTTCCATATATGATTTGGAATGGAGATTTGTTTGTAGTCTTATTGACAGAATTGTTGTATGCAAATTCCGCTCGCGACAAAACTAAATCCCATCCCTTGGGTTTATCCGCTATCAAGCATCTTAATAAATTACCTAGACTTCTATTTACCACCTCTGTCTGTCCATCATTTTGTGGGTGGTATGCAAAACTGAACTTTAGATCTGTCTTCAGCTTCTTCCACAATGTTCTCCAGAAATACCCAACAAACTTTGTATCTCTCGTCAGAAACTATGCTTCTTGGTAGACCGTGAAGTCGTACCACTTCCTTGAAAAATAACCCCGCAATGTGAACTCGCATCACTTGTTTTCTCGGCAGGGAATAAAATGTGCCATCTTGGAGAATCCGTCAACCACCACAAATACAGAGTCATTTCCCCTCCGTGTTCTGGGCAATCCAAGAATAAAATCCATGCTGATGTCCTCCCATGGCCTCTCAGGTACATGTAACGGCTGGTATAATCCCGTGTTCTGCCTTACGCCTTTTGCCATCTGGCATATTCTCGCAACTTTGCACAAACTTTTTCACATCTTGCTGAAGTTGCGGCAGTAGTAATTTTCATTCACCAGGGCAATGGTCTTATCCCGACCAAAATGCCCAACCAGATCCTCCGCTGTGCTTTTCCTTGATTAAGTTCTCCCGCATGGAACTCCTTGGAATGCATAATTTACTTCCCTTGAACAACATTCCGTCTTGGATTAGGAAATCTAACCATTTTGTCCTGTCCACAGTAACAGGTGCCAAGCAAGCCGTCCAGGCTTCTGCAAAATCAGGATCTTCAGGATAAAGACCCTTCAGTTCTTCGAATCCTACTACTTCCACTATCATTTCAATCAGCAGATTCTGCCTTCTACTTAAAGCATCTGCAACTCTATTTGATTTCCCGCTCCTGTGCTTTAACACAAAGGTATAGCTTTGGAGAAACTCAACCCACTTCATGTGCCTCTGATTCAGTTTTGTTTGGCTGTTGATGTACTGCAATGCCTGATGATCAGTAAATAGAACAAACTCTTTTGGCAACAAGTAATGCCTCCACTTCTTCAGAGCCTGAACTATAGCATAAAATTCTTGGTCATAAACTGAATACTTTTTCCGAGCATCATTGAGCTTTTCACTAAAATAAGCAACAGGTCTGCCTTCTTGGCTCAGTACAACCCCTATTGCACTGCCACTGGCATCACAGTCGACCTGAAATACTTTGTTGAAGTCTGGAAGTGCCAAAATAGGCTGTTCTGTGACCTTTTTCTTTAATGCATCAAAGCTCCTCTCAGCCCCTAAGGTCCACTTGAATTCTTTCTTATCCCCTCTCATTGTTTCTGTGAGGGGTGCACAAATGCTGCTGAAGTTTCTTATGAACTTTCTGTAAAAGCTGGCTAGACCATGAAATGATCTTACCTCTGTTGTGCTTCTTGGGGTAGGCCATTCGATGATAGCTCTCACCTTCTCTCGGGTCCATTTTTAGACCTTCTGCCGAGATTACAAATCCCATGTATACTAACTCTTTCTTGACAAAATTACACTTTTTCAGATTTATTAATAACTCGCTCCTCCCGCAGCTTTTCAAAAACCCTCCCGATGTGCATCGGTGTTCCTCCAGGGTTCTCGCTGAATATTAATATATCATCTAAATAAACAATGACAAATTTTCCTAAAAACTCTTTCAGCACCTCATTCATCACCCGCATGAAGGTACTTGGTGCATTGGACAGCCCAAATGGCATGACCAACCACTCATACAAGCCCTCTCTTGTCTTGAAGGTTGTCTTCCACTCATCTCCTTCCCTGACACGGATCTGGTGGTAACCACTCTTGAGGTCAATCTTGGTGAAGTACTTGGCTCCACTCAAACAGTCCATGATGTCATCCATCCTTGGCAATGGAAATCTGTATTTTATTATAATCTTGTTGATGGCTCGAGAGTCCGTGCACATTCTCCACTCTCCATCCTTCTTGGGTGCTAGTACTGCAGGTACTGCACACGGGCTAAGACTCTCCCTAATCAATCCCTTCTCCAGCAACTCCTGGACCTGCCTGTTTAGTTCTTCAATTTCTACAGGTGTCATTCTATGTGCAGCCTTATTGGGCAAGCTTGATCCCGGCACCAAATCAATATGGTGACTGATTTTTCTTATTGGGGGTAAACCCTCGTGCACATTATCAGATATGATATCTGGAAATTCCTTCAATAGATCTTGGACTTCTGCTGGGGCATCTTTGCATTCTGTATCCCTGACTCTAGGAATTAATGCATAACACATATGTTCATGCTTTAAATCATCTAAAAATTTTCTTCCGTCAACCAAGCAAATTCTTGCACTGCCACATACCTTTTCTTCCACCTCCTTCAGGGGTTTCAACTTATGACGCATTCCATTCTTGGTCACGGAATAGGTGTTGGCTCGGCCATCATGAACCGCACACCTGTCAAACTGCCATGGCCTTCCCAACAGCAAATGGCACGCATCCATGGGCAGAATGTCGCACAGAACCTCATCACGGTAATTTCCAATACTGAATTTTACCAGGCATTGTTCATTGACCAAAACCTTATGGTCTTTCTGCAACCACGCGATCCGATATGGATGCGGGTGTTTCTTTCTCTCCAGTTGTAGCTTTGTAACCATTCCCTCTGAAACTAGGTTATCTGTGCTACCATTGTCAATGATAATGTTGCAAATCTTACCCGCGCATTTACACCTTATGCGGAATAAGCTTTTCCTCTGATCTGTAGCTCCCTCTTCATTCAGAGAGGACTCTTCTTGCAATCATTACTTCTCCTCTCTCAACTTCTTCAGAATGCTCGGATCCAAGGATCTTCATCCGCGATCGCTACTCTGGCATTTCCTTTCGGCCTCCGATTATTTCTTTCTCGTTGCTGTGGGCACTCATATTGGTGATGTCCCTCTTCACCACACTGGAAGCAAGTCCCTCGAAATCTTCCTCTTCCTTGTCCACGTCCAGCTCTGCCTCTTCCCCCTCGGTAACCATTATTCTGATTACGGGGCGGTCCTGTATTTTCTCTCCTTTGTTCTTGATTGCTGCTACCTTCTCCATTTTTTTGAGAATCTTCATTTCTTCTTCCACTGTTCCTTCCGCCGGTCCTTCCGCCACGACCTCTTCCTCTTTGCTTGTTTTCAAACCTCCTATTGAGCTTTTCTTCAACCTTCAAAGCAAATTGGTAAGCGTCCTCTATGGTGGTCATCCGGACTAGACTTAGTTCTTCCTGAATGCTTGCTCGTAACCCATTAATGTAACGGGCTACCTTCTCCTTGTTGGCCTCTGAGTGGCCTGTTCTAATCATTATTCTATGAAATTCCTCTGTGTATTCTTTCACAGACTTGCTTGATTGCCTCAATCCTTGCATTTTCTTCAGCAGGTCTAACTCATAATCACCAGGGATGAACTGCCTCTTTAGCTTTTCTGCCATCCGTTCCCACTTAGTTATTCTCTCTTTCCCTCTTTTATTTCGCTCCAGCTGCACTCCCTTCCACCAAATGCTAGCATGACCTTTCAGTTTGGTCTTTGCGAATCTGACCCTATCAGGATCCTCAACCTCTTCGTACTCAAAGTACTCTTCCAGGTCGTTGATCCAGTCGATCAATTCCTCTGGATCAAGGTTCCCGAAATATGTGGAAACCTCCATCTTCGGCCTCTTCCCAATCTGGGATATGGCTTTGTATAGTCTGGCCTGAGCAGGATCTACTGCTTCTTCTTCTTCCTCAGGTTGGTCTTCTTCTTCATCATCTTCCTCTTCACTACCTTCGTCTCTTCTTGGCTCCAATCTTCTGCGCATTTCTTCTTGCAGGGCTTGCATTTGCCGCTGCAAAGCTCGAACATCTTCCGCTGCTGCCATGCCTCTCCCACCAACAGGATTTCTCCTTGGAGGCATTCTGCTCACCCAACTCTAAGCCCTTCCATAGATCCTGGTGCAACTGCCTCTCCTCCGGCGATCTGCTACACACTCAGGAACTACTGGCTCTGATACCACTTGGTGGAGAACAGATCTTACAAAATACAGAAAACCAGCAAGACAAGAGCCCAAAATTTGTATTCAATACTTAGGAAGAATTTTACAAGAATATACAGCCAAACTGCCATTTTCCAACCCCCTCTCATTACAATCCATGGGTTTTTATCGAGGTCCCGATCCTCTGTGCTTTCAAACTTCCCACGATCTACAATTGCCACCTGGGACAATTCTGGTAAGTTGCATTCATGAGACTCTAGGTGAGGTGCGCGACTGGCTGCCATATCCAACGGAATCTTCTCCTCGATCTGCTGCTTGCTGTTAGTTGCCTTAAATGCGTCTTCCAGATATCCTGCGTGAGTGGCCAACATGCCCGTTGAAATCCTTCTTTGGAACTGCCGCTTCACTGCCGCTAACTTGCCGCGCACGAAGGGACGCCTTTAAGAAAGCTGGGAGTGCGTGTTTTCCTGTTTGGTCGCGATATCGCGACATGTCGCGATATCGCGACCATTTTCTTTCTCACCTTCTCTCTCTTGGTTCGTGTCGCGATATCGCGCATTTTCTTCCCTTCTCTCTCCGTTTTGGCCGCGATATCGCGACATGTCGCGATATCGCGCCATTTTTTCTATCGGCTTCTGTTCTCCCGTTTCGGTCGCGAAATCGTGACATGTCACGATTTCGCGACCTTTGGTCTCCGTGCCTTCGTTTCCCCTGCGGTGGTCACGATTTCGTGACCTTTGGTCTCCGTGCCTTCGTTTCTCCTGCGATGGTCACGATTTCGCGACCTTTGGTCTCCGCGCCTTCGTTTCTCCTGCGGTGGTCACGATTTCGCGACCTTTGGTCTCTGCGCCTCTGTTTCCCTGCCTTGGGTCGCGATTTCGTGACATGTCGCGATATCGCGACATGTCGCGAAATCGCGACATTTTGTCCGCTGCTCCCCTATCTTCAGTTTTGGTCGCGATATCACGACACTTTTGTGTCGCGATATCGCGACACATATTTTACTTGCAACACTTAGAAAAAAATAACATTGCAACACTTAGAAAAAAATAACAACAAAAGTTTGGTTGATGCTCGATTGCTTTGCTGCCCTCGGATGCTCCTGCATCAAAAAATTAACTAGACACTATTAATTCATGACCAATTGATGTCCATTATTAAGCCATGACATCTTCTAAGGATTATGATACACTATCATTTTCAACCCAATTTTCTCTATCATTTCACTTAACACCAGATTATTATTATAACCACTATCTATAATTACTTTGCAACACTCCAACTACTTGTAAATGGTTGGATTTTAACTTTTTATTTGTGAAAAAAAAATAAAATTCAAATTGTTTTTGGAAGGAATGGAAAGCGAAAACAACATCTAAATTATTTTGGCTGGAAAATTGGTGAAAATTAAAACTTAATTGTACAAGTTTTTTTTTTTTCCAGAAGCTTTGGGGAATATTGAAAATAAAATTTGAATTGATTTGCTTTGGAAGCAAAAAGAAGAAAATGGTTGTTGGAGAGATCAAATTATAAAGCTTTTCCTTATTTTTCTCGTGTATTTTATGAAAAGAAATATCTTTGTTTCACTAGTTCCTCCATGAGCTTCATCCTCACTCAACAATTTCGTACAAAACATGAAGATATACTTCAAGCTTTAAATATTTGTACACCTATGATAATTTATTAAACTATGAACAAGTGGAATGACACCTTTGATCACCTTAATAAATTACACATGGAGAACAAGATCATGCTCAAAGTGGACCTTAGCTATGATGCAATACACTCCCCTCTCCAACTATATTTTCTCTACTACTCTGCTTTCCTCCAAGACAAGAAAATTAATTCATTTAGATTCATAATCTAAATATTGTAGCCTTTAAAATTACAAAGCTTAAAATGTCCTACGAACTATGCTCCATAATTAATGGCCTAATGGATGAAGGTCTCTATAATCTAAGTTCTAAGGATCTAAGATCTAATGATTTGGAGGTCCAAGACATCCAAGGGAAAAGTCTATATTCAATTGTTTTAACCCAACTGGCAACTTGAACAAGTCATCCTATGCTTTTTTTATTTTGGTCCATCTGGTTCTACTATGCAAAGTATATGATATATGTAACAATGTTCTTCCTGCTTTGTGACTTGATCATCAATAGACTAAACTTTATTATTTTGGCTATCATATTCCTATATTGTTTAGCACTAATTAAGGAAATATAGGTAGGAGTATGGTAGTTGAAAGCTGATGGCGGACAAGACAACGCACACAGATTCACTCCAACTTTTCTTTCATTAATCTGCAAATCGTAGTTACAGACACATAAACAGCCCGTAGGCTTTACAACAGCTAGCACTCGGCTTAGCTTTCAACTCCTATCCTCTGCGTGCAATCTCTAATCCACCACCCAATCTATTACATTAAACTAGGTTTTTATAGAGGCCCCGACCCTCTGAAACACCTTACGCAAAAATCGGGACACCAACCCGATTTAATACTCCACTCCGCACGGCCCCTGTCACCGTCGCTTTCGTCAGAATACCCTGCGCGCCCATCCTTTTTGTTTCCCGGGCTTCTTGGTACTCGTCCGCCTTTACTGCACCTTGTGCCACGTGTCGTCCGTAACAATCCTTGAAAATACTGCCTGTCGTGGTTTCGCGCCATCTCCTTCTTCTTCCTCGCCTTCTTCTCTTTTTGTCGCGATATCACGACATGTCGTGATATCGTGACATTTTGGATTTCCTATGCTTCCTTTCCCTTTTGGTCACGATATCGCAACCTCCCCACCTTCGAGCCTCGACTTCAACCTTTCATCGCGATTTCGCGACGTCGCGACCTCTGCGCTGCCCTGTCTTCTCTTCAACTTTTCGTCACGATTTCGTGACCTCCCCGCTGCCCTGCCTTCTCTTCAACTTTTTGTCACGATTTCGCGACGTGTCACGAAATCGCGACACTTCCACTGTTCCCTTCGACTGCTGCTCTACTCGTCGCGATTTCGTGACATGTCGCAAAATCGCGACAACCCAACTGCTTCCCTCTGCTACTGCCCTGTTGTCACGATTTCGTGACATGTCGCGAAATCGCGACAACCCAACTGCTCCCCTCTGTTGCTGCTTTCCATGTCGCGATTTCGCGACATGTCGCGAAATTGCGACAAAAACATAGGCGTCTCCCCTCGGCTATTTTTTGTCGCGATTTCGCGACGGTCGCAATTTCGCGACCTGTCGCGAAATCGTGACCTCCTTAATGACTTTTTCTCTCTCCTGCCGACTGTCGCGATTTCGCGACGTAGCGAAATCATGACAGTTTTTGCTCTACATTTTCTCCTTGCCTTCTTCTTCTTCTTCTTTAGCCGACTCTTCAGAAGTGGCCCTCCTGCCACTGGATGCTTCTGCATCAGGTGCTGCTGGATACTCCTGCATCAAAAGCTCAAACTATCACTAGTGAGGATGACACTTTAGGACGCAAACTCATCAATACCATGTCTCCTCCATATAAATGGTTAGCCTAAAATCACATCATAGACATCCAATGGTACATCACACATAATTTTATCTTTTAAGGGCTTTTGAATAGGTAATGAAGCTTTCAAGAGTATAAATGTGATTTTCTCATTGTAGATGGATCAAAACAAAATTTCAAGTACAAAGTTATGACCCCAAAAATGTGGTTAGGATAAAAATAGGTTTTTGGACATAGAGCCATGTCCTAAAAATATTACATTCCTATATTATAATCTTAAGTTAATCAGGACTCTACATGACCTTACTATATTTTAAAATCTTTTAACCTTTAAAGTCATCTTCATTAAAATACTCTTAAATCAAATGTGTATTTAAAAGTTGATTACTATCTTCAAAACATGCATCTCCTTAAGAACAAATTATTATTTATAAATAACTTAGTTATTAGATCCTTGTTTGTCCTTGTAAGACATAATTTAAAAAAAAGAAAATAGATAAGGGATAAAAAGGAAGAAATATAACATATCTTCTTCTCAAGTACTACGGTTAAGTTAGTACGTAAAAACAATTTCTACTCCTAATAAAGGGCAACGTCTTAGGAATAGATTTGATGATCCATCTACCAGTCAAGAAAAATATAACAAACAAGACATCATCTTTAACCTGTTAGCCGTTTGGAAATTTCAATTGTTCCATCGGGTTTAAGAAAAGGACCCACTACGTGAGCATGTGATTTAACGTCTACTTAAAAAATAATAATATAATAATTAAATATTTTAAATAAAAAATAATATTTAAATGTATAAAAATAAAATATTAGATTATTAAATTTTATTTATAACTTTATAATATATATATATATATATATATATATATATATATTTTTTTTTTTTTATTTATTATTTATTTATTTGGGTTACATAGGAGAGTTGGCCACAACCACACTATTTTTAGAACTTTATAATATATATTAACTTTATAATATTGATAATGTTGGTGCGGGCAGGGTCGGGCAACTTCCGAGTGACTTTGACGGTGTAGAACCCCCTGGTCGTGGTCTCTCAGACCAAGGAAGCCTCGCAAGGGGTTTTTTTGCTTAAAAAAATAATCTATATTAACTTTTATATAGTAATCCACCCAAATGTTATATAGATGGAAATTCAAGCAATCACTGTTTAAAAAAAAAATTATCATATCTGATCTTTGCAATTTAGATATTTCATTTCAAATGATAGGTGTGTGGAATTTGTTTTCCACGAGAAGATTTGATAATATTTTAGTAGTACATTTGAATTCAGTTGTCCTAGGTTTTCATCACTATACACATTTCATTTTAGAAAATCTATTAAATTTTGAATAAGACTAGTAGTGTTGGTAAAACATAGAAAATAGATATTCTATAGCAATTTGGTCATGTATTTTATCATTCTTATATTTAACCTGCATTACATAAAAATATATATATATATATATATATATATATATATATATATATATATATATATATATATATATATATATTATATAAAAGATGTGTATATTCTAAGTGATACCATCCACACTAAAAAGAATAAAGTTAAGTGATACCATCTATACTATTTACATTTACTCCCTTATACTTAACTTGTAACTATAGTGTGATTTGAACTTGGGTCTTTGGATGAGAGGCTAAAGCCAAACCACTATGATGTCCCACAAATACTATATGAGACTAACTTGAAAGAAAAATTATGCACCCAATATATATTATTACGTCGATAGGCGTCCTACAATGGCAGCGAGGAAGGTCAGCCACGCCGTAAACAATATTAATATTTTATTAAAAAAGCCGACATTAAGAAAATTATCCGTCGACATTAAGGGTTACGGTGGATTTAAAATATTTAAAAAATATTTAAACTAAAATGGTGCCCAAAATTTCTAATATTATTTGCTTCTCTCCTTGAACTCTTCTCTCCGCATCTCTAAAACCCTAAGTTTTTGCAAGAGCAGCACACAACGCCAGGCGAACAGGGTTCTATCGTTGTGAAAAAAAGTAACATCACAGGTACATTTTCCATCTCTCTTACGCTATGTATTCTGTATTCTGTTTCTATTAATTACATTTAAATAATTTCGTAGTTCACCGATTAAGATTCTGGATCGAAGAACCTTTTTAATTTATTTCATTCAAAACATTTAAACTTCGAAAACATCCAACAGTTCAAGTTGCATTTCATGTCATATTGTGCAATCGCCAAAGTAGGCAATGCAAACACGATCGACAACATAACATACCCATTCTCAACGTTACTTCAAGGTTTTTATAACATGCACAAAATATTTAAAGAAAAAAATCCAAAAGCGAATTGCAGGCTTGTGGACTACTATTGACCAAACAATGTCGGAGGGCAAACGCCGTTTAACGACATTTTTGACACCAAAGAAGCCCGCAACAACTTCAATACTTGCTAAAACTATGCATTCATGATTGTACAAATGTAAAATAAATATTAAAGCAAGACAAAGGAGGTCGAAAAATAAACCAGACCTTATTGGGGCCGACGCTTGCAGTTCTCTCTTCAAGCTCAGACATATCCTTGACCTTCAGGCGATTAAAAACTTTTTTATAATAACTTTTTAAAAAAATTTAATCAACTCAATATTAAATTAAAATTTAACTTGACCAACTCAATATTTTGAGGTTTCAGCATCATAATTTTATTTTATAAATGGCCAAACCATTACCCTTTTAGTTAATTTAATTTAATTGAGGACAAGACTTTTGAGAACTACGAGAAGAGTCTTGGGCTTCTCTTACTTTTTACTAAATATTAGTAGAGTTTTCTCATGGCAGGTTCAGAACGAACAACGCTAGCCTAGCTATAGGCTTAACATACATAACACCGCTAGGCTTATTATATTCAACGCAGTATATTCGTACTATTTAATTCAATAGTCTGTTAGGAAGTACCCATGAAATATTCAGTAATAAACTTATGGTGGATGCAAATATATATATTATAGTATTATGATCTATTAACATGTACTAATTGACAACATGGATACTCTATGTGGAAACAAGTATTACCCTAAATGATGTATAATATATAGAGGTTTTTAAAGCTACTTTTTATATACTATTTCACTAATATGTTTTTCAATTTCATAAGATTCTCGAACTAATTACTCGAATGCCCATTAATTTCACTATTTCTATCATGAATATTATTGTCATTTCTTCTTATTGACGGATATGTGCAATGACCTTATAACATGGAAAGTGTTTCAATTATAAATGCAGCTAAATCTTGGATATATAATCCTAAGAGAAAAAATTACTTCAAATGGAAAGCTAGAAAAGAAGCAGCTATTGTGAGGGCATTTCCACGATTTAGCACCATTCCTGAACGACACTCAGAACAATTTGTTGAGTTTTGTTGGTCAGAGTTGCTACTTTACAAACCATTCAGAAATATAGAGAGAGATATCGGACTTGATGATGGAAATATCATTTCAAATTGGGACTCATTCAATTACAACCCATGGCATGTTGAAAGGATAAGTAGGCAAAACAATACAGAAGAACATTATAGTGAATCTGAAGGTGATTATGTTGGAGTGGTACATCAAAACACGACTGAACATGAATGGGAAATTATATCCAAACTATACCGGGGTAACTCATGGACGTAAGTGAAATAGATATGCTTGGAAGAAGAGGTTTTGATAAACTTGCGCCATGGAATATAGAATATCAAGGAGAAGATTACACAAAAAAATCAATACAACATATAACCCTCATGAAGGAAAATGGCTTGCTCATTCCTGATGATACCACTTCGAATTATCCATATGAAAGCTTAAGCATCAAACAGAAAAAAGCTTTTAATATAATCAAGGAACACTATAATGAAGGTCAAAATGTACCTCCATTGCACATGATAATACAAGGAACAACGAGAATAGAGAAATATTATCTTATAGGTGCAATTCGTCAATTACTTGAAAATTTATCATCTCCAGAACGTTGTCCCCTATTACTACTTGCACCAACTGGAGTCGTTGCATTTAACATAGGTGCAACTACTATACATGGAACTCTGTGAATTCCTATTGCAGATTTTGAAAAATTGGAAGGAACTAGATTAACAAGTCTCCAAGAAGATTTACAGCATATAAAATATATATTGATTGATGAGACGAGCTTCATAGGCCAGAAATTATTGGAACAATTAGATTCACGTCTTCGTCAAGCATTTCCACAGTATTCTAACATATGCTTTGGAGGAAGATCAATCATTTTGTTCGGTGATTTAGGACAGTTACCACATGTGATGGATAGGCCACCATATGCCAGCGATAAGTATGCAAAATTATTATGGCAAGAATTTTCAACTGTCATAATATTGGATAAGGTATTCCGACAGGAAGGAGATAGTGAAGAACAAAAAAGATTTCGTCAACTTCTTACAAATATCAAAGATGCAAATCCAACTATTGATGATTGACAATTATTGATGAGAAGGACCAATACATCATTAGATGCAGCTACAATAGAAGAATGACAATTGCTTCCATCTATTTGCCACGAATGAGAATGTGCATAATCATAACAGGAGACAATTGTTAAAATCAAAATATCCTATGGCACGTATTATTGCAACAAAAGGGGGAAGAACTAATCCAGGAGGAGGTGATAATGAAGAACTTGAAGTTGAGTTACTAATTGCAAAAAATGCAAGAGTTATGTTAACAGTCAACTTATGGACTAAAGCTGGACTTGTTAACGGTGCATTAGGCTATATTCGAAATATAGTCTATAAACCTGGAAGGTCTCCACCAGATCAATCAACTATTCGAAATATAGGCTATATTCGAAATATAGATTTAAATACTATTGAAGACATCACTTTATGACAAGATATAGATTTAAATACTATTAAAAACTAAATAGAACGAACCCTTAGATGGAACGAAGATGAAAAACAGCATGGCAGATGGCCCACCACGCCATAAACTACGGTGGAATTAGGCACGGTGTGTGGCCCACATTGAACGTGTTTTTTTGTGATTTTCTTGACGGCTATTTGCAAAGAAGTTTCGGCGGGAATTGATCTCCTTTAGGAGAACGACTAATCGATAGGACCTTCCAATAGTTAGAGAGAGTAAGAGTGTTACAAAGTCACACTATAGTTAATATTAATTTATTAATCCAAAGATGCAAGGGGTTGCTCCCACATAAGACTAGCGAATATTTTTTTTCCACGATTCCTACGAATACTGCCCGGTATTTGTTTTGTACGGTTCCTACTAATAAAACTGCCCGGAAGGTTTGCTTGGACTGAAAGAAATTTAAATTAGCGGTTGAAGAGTTGAAAAGGAATTGAAAAAGATTTGTTAAAGAATTTGAAAAAAAATTGTATTAGCCGTTGAAGAGCGGAGAAGGAAGATTCGTCGAAGAATTTGAAAGAAATTTGAATTAGTTGGAGAGGAATTGGAGGAAGATCCGTTGAAGAGATGCTTTTGTTTTTGTTTGTAAATGAAATGCAGAAAAAAGCGTAGGAGGGAAGCAATTCATTTTTCATTGGATCCATCATGAGGCGAGGCTCGTCCGGCAGCTATACCAAGTCATGGCGAGCCAGACCAAAATTTACTTGGTAATGGAGTATGTGAAAGGCGGCGAGCTGTTCAAGAAGTTGCAGCAGAAGGGAAAATCTGTTGCTCGACGAGAACGGGGATCTCAAGGTGTCCGACTTTGGTCTGAGTGCTCTTTCCGAGCAATTCCGGCGGGACGGACTCCTTCATACGACCTGCGGCACGCTGGCCTACGTGGCGCCCGAGGTTATCGTCAAGAAGGGCTATGACGGTGCCAAGGCGGATATCTGGTCTTGCGGGGTTATTATTTTTGTGCTCGTGGCGGGATATCTGCCGTTCCAGGACCCCAACGTGATGGTGATGGTGATGGTCATCTACAGGAAAATAATATTGAAAGAGGAATGGAGCGCGTGTGGGAAGGGGATGCAACAGTCTCCCATCGAT
This sequence comes from Wollemia nobilis, assembly GCA_028583015.1. NCBI lineage: Eukaryota > Viridiplantae > Streptophyta > Pinopsida > Araucariales > Araucariaceae > Wollemia > Wollemia nobilis. The sequence goes on along the minus strand of JAQPPZ010000094.1, from coordinate 65,344 downwards.
GTGGTGGAGAGGCGCGCCAAAGTGTGGCCGGATCTCGGTCGTCTGCACAGGATTTATCGCCCTGCAAACGCTACTCTTGTCAACAGCGGCCACGATATTATGGTCCAGTGGCCCTCCGGCGCTGGCAGTATTCAGATTGACGGCAAGAAATACACACTCAACCAATGCCATTGGCACACCCCCGCTGAGCATACCGTAGATGGCATGCGGTAAGTTGTATTTAAATCTTGATGCTATTATTGGTTTGACTCTCTGTACTTGTCTAATTTAATTAAACGACTCGACTTCGTTGATACAGATATCCCTTAGAAATGCATATGGTGCACCAATCAGAGGACAACAAGACTGCCGTTGTTGGAATCCTCTACACGTATGGAAGGCCCGACACCTTTCTTGCACAGGTACCCAACTGCTCTTCCACAGCCACACACACCATCAGCCATTAGGTGTTGTCTTGTTATTTAGCTTTCGATTTAACTCAAGTCTCTACATTTCCATTCACATTCACTCACGTAAGGGGCTTGTGATCATTCTCGAAACCCTTGGGGCAAATCCCAATGTTCCAAACAAAAAGACCCAAAGCCAGAGGATTAATAATTGATGATGGTAACAAAAATAAACAAAAGGGCGATGAGGCCCATTTCTCGGCAAAACTAAAGATTATATGGATAGATTGAATTTCTGTTTACTCTGTTTTGAGTTTTGAGATTTCCTTTTTGTGTGGGGGGGTGCTTATTATCCATGTTTTCGGTTTCGTTTTATGACAGTTAACAGATAGAAATTGAATTTCTATATACTCTGTATTGATTTAGCAGATTTTTAGATTTATTTTTTAAAAAAATATGATCCTCTTGTGCTACCATTGTAGAGTAAACTTTCAATTCGTACTTCTCGGGAAGTCTCTCTAAACTTTCAACTCGTATTTCTCATGAAGCCTCTCTACGTCTTGAGCCTCCTCTAAATTACCCATTTTCAAGTGGACCCAAAATTTTATTTAGGTTAGGAATCCTATCCTTCATCAAAAACATCATCAAAATCCCTCTCCTTTTAAGGTCTTGCTCTTTAAGGTGGATGACTATGGGTATCCTCTCACTTATCACATCAAATCAAATGCCCTCTTTTAGATTAGGATGATTTAATAGTGTCCACCTTATGGTATCTTGTCACTTATCACATCAAATCAAATGCCCTTTTTTAGATTGGGATGATTTAGTAGTGATACATCACTATAGTTCGACTTCGGACCATGTCTACAACAAGGTTTCATAACGTGTATTCAAAACCACAATTTGTCATATAAATTATTATTTGTTTTTTTACCGTCGTCATTCTTCACAAACTTCCATTGGTGAAGTCAAGATTAACTATGCATTAGCTTTGATCTTAGTTTTATTATAGTCAATATTAACTCTGCATTAGCCTTGATCTTAGTTTTACTATGGTCGGGAAAGTCAAGATTAACTCTGCATTAACCTTGATCTTAGTTTTACTATGGTCAGAAAGTCAAGATTAACCTTGATCTTAGTTTTACTATGGTCAAGATTAACTCTGCATTAACCTTGATCTTAGTTTTACTATGGTCAGAAAGTCAAGATTAACTCTGCATTAGCCTTTATCTTAGTATTTTAATACGAATGACAATTCTTGATGCGAAAATTTTCGAAAACAATTCAATCACTGTCTTTCCTTCTGTTGAGGATTTGCCGACATGATTTGTCGTTCATATTCGTTTTGAACGGCCGATGAAATGCTTTTGCTAGATGCGGCTGTTTCTCTTACACGATCGACAATTCAAACTTTGTTGTATATACACGGCCTCTGCTGAGTTGCTATTCAACACAAGTTTGAAACCTATATCAGATTTCTTAGTTGCCCACTGTGAAACAAGTTTCTCTAGATCATACACAGAAATTTGATAAAACCCTAAGAATTTTCTTACTTCAGCTCGCTCGCTAATGTTTTTTCTTCTGTTTCCTTAAATGTTGTTGCAGCTTGTGTCCTGTTTCCTGTGTTGTCCTGTTTCTGTGTCGTAGCTAATGTAAGTACATTTTGGGGTGTTGAAGTAAGAATTGCAACCAAACCTTTTGAGGCAACAAAGTTGGTTAACAGAATCAATTAAGTAGTATTTATGAGTTTGATAATAAGAGATGATATAGTTTGAACTTACAATTATTTAGTTCATTTGTGTAACAAGTAATTTATTGTGTAACTGTGTAACAAGTAATTTAATCCGCTAACATATGTCGAACAGAATCTATTTTATCCTCTTACCTTTTTCTTAAATATAAAATAAATAAATAAATTTGGCTACTGCCGATTTAAAATATAGGTCATAGATTGAAATTTGTAATCAATAATGCTTCTATATCGTGTTCAGTATGAAGGCAATATTGTCAAATGAGTGGTTATGAACATCCTCAAGAGGCTTAACATAAATTAGATGTTTCAAAACAGTGCATGGGACTGGAAAAGAGTATGGACAAATTGATGAAATTGTTGACCGATTGCAGAGGAGGAGTGGTAAAAGTAGGGGTATAGGGTGTTCTTCTGCTTAGTGGAAAACAATGTGATGTTTGAATAATTCTAGTTAAACTAAGCATGGTCACACCTGGTGCAGAATGCAAAGACAGGGCCTCACCCGAGACTGTTACCGAATACACCCTCGGACTTCTTCGAACAAGAATTCCACTTGCTTCTACTAGAATTCCACTTACTCTTACTTGCTCTTACTCACATCATGGTATGTCTGTTATCTGCAAGGCCCAAAATTAGCCTATGGATAGAGGGTTTGCACACACAAGGCACACATGGACCTCAAGAATGATATCATTATAAAACAGCCTCCTAAAAGGTACAAAAAGAAAACTGCACTAATACAATTTCAGGAACCAATGGCAATGTTTCCACGACCACTTATTAAAAACCAATGTGGAGTGTTAAATGCCATCATTAAGAAGGTCAAGAGCATAACCACCCTAGAGGAGAAGAATATTGAATCATGGTAAGAATCAGAGAGGCCCATTTGTTTTCTTCCCTAGATGTCACAACGTAATAAGGCTAGGACAATCTATGAGGTATGTTCATGCATTCACACCCAGTTCTAAAAGATTGTACCTTAGACAGTAACCCAGTTCTAGACAAGTCAGCCATCGTACCTTATATTTTAAGAACATTGTCTCAGGAGGTATTAGATCGTCTGTACTATCACAAGTATTATCAAACCCTCAATTCTGAGACATACAATTTGAATACCAAGTGGTCATCTGAATTTATTGTGACATCATGGTCAAAGCGGAAAAGGAGATGTCTACATTGTGGGGTAAACCTATAATGAGGGATCCAGCTTCAAAATGCAACTCAGATCCTTTTACTCTTTGACTTAGGCCCTACAAAAATGGTAATTAAGTCCTGAAAATATTTAAACCAGCCTGTATGACAGTTTAAAGTTTTAAAAATATAGAGTTCTGTGAAAAAGACCCACTCATTTCTTAAGCAAGGAAGACAAACTTCTACTACAAATCAAACCTAACAGATTGCCACCTTCAAAATAGGTGTAAACTTTTATAGATCCTCCAATTGGACTAATATAAGATCCGCACGTAAAAAAACATTTTTAGAGAGGAAGAAAAGCGTATTCTTGGTTTTTGATCTGAAAATAAGAACAGAAGGTCCTTATCAAGAAATATCCAAACTGTATCATGGCAAATGCTTTTCAAACCAAATTAGTGTCAAAATGGATTAAGTGTCAAGCAAATGGACAACAACTTAAGAAGGCTACGAACTTGAAACATTGAGTGACTTGACTTGTTAGATAATTTCATCCTAAAATTTTGCTTGAACTGTCATTTCAACAACCGAAGGAACCCCTTCCCTTTTAACCATTTCTAACCACATTTATGTTCTTACACTTATTTCTAAATAGATTGTAGATTCCACTTTAACGTGTTTGAATCTCCAATTTTTTGTTTTTAATTTCAGAAACTGCCTCCTGAAGTTGATAGATGTAAGTGCTCAACACATAGCAAGGGGATTGGGATTGCTCGAGTTTAGATATTGTTACCTCCAAATTGGAATTAATACCATCTTACACCTGCAGCTGTTGCTGGAACAACAACATGAGTTCTCAAACATTAAATTAAAGATTCTCAATTTTTGAAACTAGGTTGTAAATCCCAATGTATCAGAATTTTGGATTTCAATCCTATAAGGCCGAGGAGTCATCTACAGCTTTGTCCCCAGAGTATCCATGTTTGAAATATGTCAAATTCAAGTTCCAGTACTTTACATATATTTTTCAAAAACTGTCCTCTGCAGCTCTGAAAGTAAGAACAGAAGGTCTTTATCAAGAATCATCCAAACTGTGTCATGGGAAATGCTTTTCATGGATAAAGAGTCATGGAAATGGACAACAACTTAAGAAGGTTGCGAATTCACAATTTAATCATATGTTTTTTATAAACTTTTTCTAATTTAAAGTTTTAAATTATTTATTTACTCATTTGTTTTTCTTATATTTATTTAAATTATTTATTATAATAATATATTTTTAAATTTAATGTACTAGTTCAATAAATTATTATTTTTTTTGTATTTTTAAGGTGGAAATTTAGATTTAAATCTTCTGCACACAATTGTTTTATAATACTATTAGGACATGATATTACGATTATTTTCAATCTTATATATAAATAAATACTTTTTTTATTTTTATTTTTATAGTTATAATAATTATAATATATTTTAGTTAAAAAGTTTTAAACTTTACGCTGAACTGGGGGAAGTATTTGGGCCAATCTCATGCCCTAAAACTCATTGTGAGGAGTACCCCAAGATTTTTCTTTTTAATTTTTATATTATTAATTAATTTATTTATAATGATAAATTTTATAATGTTTAATATTATTATTTTATTATATTATGAATTATTTTTTAAAATTTGTTGTGGGATTGATATGGGCCCAATTGTATTATCTTATGACCACATAGTGATAGTACAACTTGGCTATTATACATTAAAACCTTCATCCTAACATCCTATTCATTTGTCATTTGTCATATCTTGATAGCACTAGCCTAGTACAAGTTGTGCAACACTTCCACCAAATATACCAACTACCATAGCCTGAGTCAATCCTTTGGGGGGATACTCTTCACCATCTGCATCAATAGTTGGGATTGAGATTGATATAGGTAGAGTTGAGTTTGGGGTTGCAACTACTGCTTCATTTGTTACCATTGCTGGCCCAATTGCTTTTGCCTCTTTTCCTCTCTCTCCAACTTCTCCGCAATGGGTAGCTGCTCGTTGCTTCCCTTAGTCTCAAACTTCTCTTCTTCGACCAATGCCTCTGTTTGATGATTCAAATGATTGCACCCTTGGTGTCTTTCTTTTCTTCATTGTTGTGGTCTTCTTCTTCTATCCTTGTGATGCCCTTATTACTTTTCTTGTTGGTCATGTTCATGTTGTTAGAGCCACATAAATCCAATGGAAAATAGTGGGTGCTCCTTTTGGAACTTATTGAGGTGGGTCCAACCTTGAAAATTGTACCTTCTCATACACTATATTGCGCCCAAAAGTAGATTGATGCCATGGAAAGCCATTGAATTTTTTTTTTAAACTACAATAGAAAATTTTGTATGTGGTTAGACAAGAATGTTACCTTGTCAAATTTGACATTGTCCATATTCTTTCCATGTACGTACAAGCCATGTGGGCATATTTGAAGTTCGCTTTTATCTGGACAATTTGGACATTACCATGTTCATGGCACAACCTAGCTCTTCCAACTTCAAGTGATGCATCTTCAATCCATGATTGCCATGCTTCATAAATTTCCCAACATCTTCTAGACTCAAGTTGGTAAACGTGTCCACAAACACTTACAATGTATAGGGCTCTATTCCCTCCATCGGTCTATTGTTATTCGTGACAGGTAGCCTAAACACTTTTATGAAATTATTGGGGGAAAAAGACACCCAAACCTCCTTGTTGCAAAACTTTTGCAACATCTACAACATATATGGTTTGAAAAAGTTATAAAAATTGGCTACTTGCATGATGTGGTGGGCACTAACATTTCAAAAAGTTACCTTCAGTGGGTGGTTCCCCCAAGTCTTGTAAAACTCTTGTACATGTGTTGTCCAAGTTATCTCATTAAGGAGAATATGCATTCTCTCCTTCCCCTTTGCTTTTTACTGTTGAGGTGAAATTGCCACCTCCTTCCCTTTACCTTTTCGGTCATCGTTAGGAGTCCCTATTTGCTACCACAACCTCAAGCCACCTCCTCCTCTACCCTCTTTGTGGTGTTGTGTTCTTACTTGTTCCATTTCCATCTTGCACTCCTCTTGCTCTTGGTGGCATACATGCTCCACATGATTCCTCAAGAAGCTTACGCTTCTGTTCATTTAGGGTCCTAGCCATAGCATAAAACTCAACACAACTCATGGAGTGTTTCTCCTTGGCACTTTAGGAACCGCAATTCTCAACCTCCATTGCATTCCATCTGCACTTAGCTCTACAAGTGTTTGAATTTGAACTCATTTGATAGTAATTATGCCCAACTGCCCCAACCACTTTTTGGTTGGTGTGGCTTCCTCACACAACTCCACTTGACCCACGTCTTGCTTTTTGAGTCGCTCTCAATTTATGTGCCCTAAATTTTCCTTGTCTCATTCCACATCCAAATGACTTGTTCTCTGCTCCAAACAACCTGCCTTCGACTCCAAATGGCCCGACAACGACAAATGGAATATTAAGCTAGGGAAGTTGAAGACTTTGTGGCTTAGGCTGAAGCGTAGAAAAACCAAATCTTATCCCTAGTCATTCCAATCAAAGAATTTAGCTAGGGTTAAGAAAATCAGATTTTTCACCATTCAAATGGAGAAAATTGTAGGTGAATGAAATAAATCAATGTGTAAGACCGAGGGAGGCTTGTTTGAGAATGGACCATGGTTTGAATATGCATATTGATGGGTTGCAAAATTGTTTTGATGGGTTTAGCAAGAGAAAGTGTCATAAAATACCTAAGGCAATTTGTTTATGGCTTGTTGATGGAAGTGCTAAAGGAAGTGGTGGTCATTGAGGTTGTGGAGAATAAGGATGAGTTGCAACAGGTTGTTTTTAGTAGAAAGAGGGGCATTTTATCCATTTTGGAACACGTTTTTAAGGATCAAGAAGGGAAGGTCATTTGGAGCTTGTGTTTGATCGTTCAGGAAGGGAAGTGGTCATCTGTGCAAAAAAAGGATAACAAGCTGCAACAAGATGTCCACCATTTGAAGAAGGTTATTGGAGTCATGAAGAGGAACAATTGGGTAGAAAAAATTGTTTGAGGATAAGATAAAGTGTGTTGGGTTGTTAGGAGGAAGCAAACAATTTTATGAAGGATCAATTAGGCCATCTGGAACGAGTTTTGGGCTGTCAAAGAAGCATTGATCATCATAGTGAAGATGAAGGATGTCCAACTAGAAAGAAAGGTTTTCTAGTGGGAGGGGAGGGTTGTTTGGTTGGAAAACATCTTTAGATCACGAAATAATTTACCCACTAAGAAAATTAGTCATTGGAGGAGGGAGTGAGTCATCTTGGGGCAAGGAGTGATTGTTTGCAAGAAATATGTGGAAGACTAAATCATCTAAGGGGAAACCCTAGTCATCTTGAAGAAGAAACTAGAAATTTTAAAGAAGATTCAACATGGTTAGAAGAGATTTAAGTTGTTTGTGTAGATTCATCGGCTAGGGCATGCTGATGAGCAATGAACTATCTAGTGAACAATGATTCTTGGACATGCCCATGTGGCTTGTTCCATACATGCAAGAAATCATGGAATGTACCATGTATGACTGGGTATCATACCTAGTGGAGCAAATTCATAAAATTCAAGGTGACCAAAAACTTTTCAATGCCATTGGATCATTGTCGGATGCTACATCGATGGAAAGAGTTTGCATGCCTAGGATGGAAGCACCAATTATGATTTCGAAGGGGAAACCATCCATTTTCTAGTGGACCACTATTGCACTATTGTAGAAGGTGTGTACTCTTGGAACTATGGAAAATGAGAGGAAAATGGCAATTGTGGCACTAGTGGTGAGACTATGGGCTCTTCAAAGGACATGGAGGACACACATGATACAAATGCTTGAGCAGATGAGTCAGATAGTGCAAAGAGTAATGGTGAGGTTGTAGAGGAACACCCCAAGGCACAATTGCTAAAGCAACTAGTAAAAATAATTTGTGAGATTTGTCCACCCAACATGAGAGTCATTCAAGAAGTGGTAATAGTGATGGAAAGTGACAGACACCATAGCAGTTTGTGCAAGGAGGCAATGCACAACAAAAAGGGTGATCTTTACAGTTCTAGAAGCAAAATCCACAATTGCAAGTAACTCCACAGACATTGAAGAAACAAATTTTTATAACAGCATAAGTGATTGCATAGGAAGTTATGTGGAGAGTTATGCAAGATGGCAGAATTGTGCAAGTCAAAGTGGTTTCTGAGAAGGAAAAGTAGGTGAAGCAACAAAAGGAAGGGACTATAAGGGAGGTACAATCAATTGATAGAGAAGTTGGTAAACGAGTTGCACAAGAGAGTGGGAATGTGCAACCACAAGCATAATCAACCATAGTATAACAAGGAGGACAACATAATCAATATGCGAAGAAACAATTGATGATGTGGCACATGAGATAGTGGAATTTGATGCTGCCTTGGAGGCCATGAACACAACTCCTAAGATTAATATGCATGAGACATGATTGCTTGGAATAATATTCAACTTGGAAACACCATGCTTAGGAGAAGTATCTAAGCTTTTGGTTTAGATGGAGATGGAGTAAGCTACTATGTCCAGTACAAGAGTTGATGTGGAGATGGTGACTTGAGATGAGACAAGGGTGACACAACTAGCCTAGTTTGTAGAGAGCCAACCATGGGAGATAGGAGAAAGAAGTATCTAAACCATGGTTGGAATAAATGATCTCCACAAGGGTACGCAAGTGTTGTATCGACATCCTTGAATTTATTTCTTAAAGGATAGGTTCAACACATGTCCTACTTCAATGGTCAAGTCCAAATTAACACAAAAAATGGAAAACACAACAATTTGTACTATTTGGCTTGATTCAATGGTTGACCATGGGACTACAAACTTTCATGACATGGTAAAGATTTTAAGCATGATGGTTGAGCAATAGGTAGCCTACATGAGGGAGATAAAAGAATGATAATTGAAGGAATAGGTCAAAGTGGAGATGGAATTGTGTGAAAAGGAGATGAAAACATTGTAAACAGAGCATCATGGGCATATACAACGATTGAAATAGTAAAGAGTGGTAAAGTATCAATAAATTGTTGCATTGTAAGCTTAGTTGGTTGAAGCCCAAGGGAAGATTTCAGCAATTGAGTGCAACAACCATGAGTTGAGGAAGACAAATCAAGATGTTAGGACCCTATCTTAACACAGTCATCATTATATAATTGTCTAGAGTTGGTGTACGTTGCACCTTATGTGCCTAGTGCATATGGCCCACTATGATGTAACCATTACTTTTATTATAAGTAGGAATTAATAGTGTTGGTGTACGTTGCACCTTGTGTGCCTAGTGTTGAATGAGTACAAATAATTTTTCTTCGAAGATTTATTTGTTGCAAGGTCATGATCCATCGTTCTATTATTATGGAAGAGTTTGGGGTCCCTCCTCTTTGGCTTGAGATCATCTTTTTATTATCGCCTATCTTCATAGAGTTCATACTTTGGGAGATACCCCCTCGTGTTGTAGCTGGTACCTTCACCTCATCCTTCGCTCCTCAATGGACCTCTCTTCGAGTTCTTGAGGTGGTAAGAGGAATTGGTATTTTTAGGCCTCTACACTTCTAGCCAACATTCAGATACAGATTTATAGGCTTACCCCTTATTCCTTGGGTGCTCTTCCCCCCTCATAATAATAAGGATAAGGTTCTTCATGAGATCTGAAAGGATGTTAGTATTTAGTATATCAGTTGCACATGGATCTCTCTCACTACACCTATTTCCCCCAAATGTTCTTATAAATATTATATATAAATAAATTCTTTTTTTATTTTTATTTTTATAGCTATAATATTTATAATATATTTTAGTTAAAAAGTTTTAAACTTTACGCTGAACTGGGGGAAGTATCTGGGCCAATATCATGCCCTAAAACTTATTGTGAGGAGTACCCCACGATTTTTCTTTTTAATTTTTATATTATTATTTAATTATTTATAATGATAAATTTTATAGTGTTTAATATTATTATTTTATTATATTATGATATTAATTATTTTTTAAAATTTGTTGTGGGATTGATATGGGTCCAATTGTATTATCTTATGACCACATAGTGATAGTACAACTTGGCCATTATACATTAAAACCTTCATCCTAACATCCTATTCATTTGTCATTTGTCATATATTGATAGCACTAGCCTAATACAAGTTGTGCAACACTTCCACCAAATATACCAATTACCATAGCCTGAGTCAATTCTTTGGGGGGATACTCTTCACCATCTGTATCAATAGTTGGGATTGAGATTGATGTAGGTAGATTTGAGGTTGGGGTTGCAACTACTGCTTCATTTGTTGCCATTGTTGGCCCAATTGCTTTTGCCTCTTTTCCTTTCTCTCCAAATTCTCTGCAATGGGTAGCTGCTCGTTGCTTCCCTTAGTCTCAAACATCTCTTCTTCGACCAATACCTCTGTTTGATGATTCAAATAATTGCACTCTTGGTGTCTTTCTTTTCTTCATTGTTGTGGTCTTCTTCTTCTATCCTTGTGATGCCCTTATTACTTTCTTGTTGGTCATGTTCATGTTGTTAGAGCCACATAAATCCAATGGAAAATAGTGGGTGCTCCTTTTGGAACTTATTGAGGTGGGTCCAACCTTGAAAATTGTACCTTCTCATACACTATATTGCGCCCAAAAGTAGACTGATGTCATGGAAAGCCATTGAATTTTTTTTAAACTACAATAGAAAATTTTGTATGTGGTTAGACAAGAATGTTACCTTGTCAAATTTGACATTGTCCATATTCTTTCCATGTACGTACAAGCCATGTGGGCATATTTGAAGTTCGCTTTTATCTGGACAATTTGGACATTACCATGTTCATGGCACAACCTAGCTCTTCCAACTTCAAGTGATGCATCTTCAATCCATGATTGCCATGCTTTATAAATTTCCCAACATCTTCTAGACTCAAGTTGGCAAACTTGTCCACAAACACTTACAATGTATAGGGCTCTATTCCCTCCATCAGTCTATTATTATTCGTGACAGGTAGCCTAAACACTTTTATGAAATTATTGGGGGAAAAAGACACCCAAACCTCCTTGTTGCAAAACTTCTGCAACATCTACAACATATATGGTTTGAAAAACTTATAAAAATTGGCTACTTGCATGATGTGGTGGGCACTAACATTTCAAAAAGTTGCCTTCAGTGGGTGGTTCCCCCAAGTCTTGTAAAACTCTTGTACATGTGTTGTCCAAGTTATCTCATTAAGGAGAATATGCATTCTCTCCTTCCCCTTTGCTTTTTGTTGTTGAGGTGAAATTGCCACCTCCTTCCATTTACCTTTTCAGTCATCGTTAGGAGTTCTATTTGCTACCACAACCTCAAGCCACCTCCTCCTCTACCCTCTTTGTGGTGTTGTGTTCTTACTTGTTCCATTTCCATCTTGCACTCCTCTTGCTCTTGGTGGCATACATGCTCCACATGATTCCTCAAGAAGCTTATGCTTCTGTTCATTTAGGGTCCTAGCCATAGCATAAAACTCAACACAACTCATGGAGTGTTTCTCCTTGGCACTTTAGGAACCGCAATTCTCAACCTCCATTGCATTCCATCTGCACTTAGCTCTACAAGTGTTTGAATTTGAACTCCTTTGGTAGTAATTATGCCCAACTGCCCCAACCGCTTTTTGGTTGGTGTGGTTTCCTCAAACAACTCCACTTGACCCACGTATTGCTTTTTGAGTCGCTCTCAATTTATGTGCCTTAAATTTTCCTTGTCTCATTCCACATCCAAATGACTTGTTCTATGCTCCAAACAACCTACCTTCGACTCCAAATGGCCCGACAACAACAAATGGAATATTAAGCTAGGGAAGTTGAAGACTTTGTGGCTTAGGCTGAAGCGTAGAAAAACCAAACCTTATCCCTAGTCATTCCAATCAAAGGATTTAGCTAGGGTTAAGAAAATCAGATTTTTCACCATTCAAATGGAGAAAATTGTAGGTGAATGAAATAAATCAATGTGTAAGACCGAGGGAGGCTTGTTTGAGAATGGACCATGGTTTGAATATGCATATTGATGGGTTGCAAAATTGTCTTGATGGGTTTAGCAAGAGAAAGTGTCGTAAAAGACCTAAGGCAATTCGTTTATGGCTTGTTGGTGGAAGTGCTAAAGGAAGTGGTGGTCATTGAGGTTGTGGAGAATAAGGATGAGTTGCAACAGGTTGTTTTTAGTAGAAAGAGGGGCATTTTATCCATTTTAGAACACGTTTGTATGGATCAAGAAGGGAAGGTCATTTGGAGCCTGTGTTTGATCGTTCAAGAAGGGAAGTGGTCATCTATGCAAAAAAAGGATAACAAGCTGCAACAAGATGTCCACCATTTGAAGAAGGTTATTGGAGTCATGAAGAGGAACAATTGGGTAGAAAAAATTGTTTGAGGATAAGATAAAGTGTGTCGGGTTGTTAGGAGGAAGCAAACAATTTTATGAAGATCAATTAGGCCATCTGGAACGAGTTTTGGGCTATCAAGGAAGCATTGATCGTCATAGTGAAGATGAAGGATGTCCAGCTAGAAAGAATGGTTTTCTAGTGGGAGGGGAGGGTTGTTTGGTTGGAAAACACCTTTAGATCATGAAATCAATTACCCACTAAGAAAATTAGTCATTGGAGGAGGGAGTGAGTCATCTTGGGGCAAGGAGTGATTGTTTGCAAGAAATATGTGGAAGACTAAATCATCTAAAGGGAAACCCTAGTCATCTTGAAGAAGAAACTAAATTTTTTAAAGAAGATTCAACATGGCTAGAAGAGATTTAAGTTGTTTGTGTAGATTCATCGACTAGGGCATGCTGATGAGCAATGAACTATCTAGTGAACAATGATTCCTGGACATGCCCATGTGGCTTGTTCCATACATGCAATAAATCATGGAATGTACCATGTATGACTGGGTATCATACCTAGTGGAGCAAATTCATAAAATTCAAGGTGACCAAAAACTTTTCAATGCGATTGGATCATTTTTGGATGCTACATCGATGGAAAGAGTTTACATGCCTAGGATGGAAGCACCAATTATGATTTTGAAGGGGAAACCATCCATTTTATAGTGGACCACTATTGCACTATTGTAGAAGGTGTGTACTCTTGGAACTATGGAAAATGAGAGGAAGATGGCAATTGTGGCACTAGTGGTGAGACTATGGGCTCTTCAAAGGAGGTGGAGGACACACATGATACAGATGCTTTAGCAGATGAGTCAGATAGTGCAAAGAGTAATGGTGAGGTTGTAGAGGAACACCCCAAGGCACAATTGCTAAAGTAACTAGTAAAAATAATTTGTGAGATTTGTCCACCCAACATGAGAGTTATTCAAGAAGTGGGAATAGTGATGGAAAGTGACATGCACCATAGCAGTTTGTGCAAGGAGGCAATGCACAAAAAAAATGGTGATATTTACAGTTTTAGAAGCAAAATCCACAATTGCAAGTAACTCCACAGACACTGGAGAAACAAATTTTTATAACATAAGTGATTGCATAGGAAGTTATGTGGAGAGTTATGCAAGATGGCAGAATTATGCAAGTCAAAGTGGTTTCTGAGAAGGAAAATTAGGTGAAGAAACAAAATGAAGGGACTATAAGGGAGGTACAATCAATTGATAGAGAAGTTGGTAAACGAGTTGCACAAGAGAGTGGGAATGTGCAACCACAAGCAGAATCAACCATAGTATAACAAGGAGGACAACATAATCAATATGCGAAGAAAAAATTGATGACATGGCACATGAGATTGTGGAAGTTGATGCTGCCTTGGAGGCCATGAACACAACTCCTAAGATTAATAAGCATGAGACATGATTGCTTGGATTAAGATTCAAATTGGAAACACCATGCTTAGAAGAAGTATCTAAGATTTTGGTTTAGATGGAGATGGAGTAAGCTACTATGTCCAGTACAAGAGTTGATGTGGAGATGGTGACTTGAGATGAGACAAGGGTGACACAACTAGCCTAGTTTGTAGAGAGCCAACCATGGGAGATAGGAGAAAGAAGTATCTAAACCATGGTTGGAGTAAAGGATCTCCACAAGGGTACGCAAGTGTTGTATCGACATCCTTGAATTTATTTTTTAAAGGATAGGTTCAACACATGTCCTACTTCAATGGTCAAGTACAAATTAACACAGGATTTATCACCCTGCAAACACTACTCTTGTCAAGTGGCCCTCCGGTGCTGGCAGTATTCAGATTGACGGTAAGAAATACACACTCAACCAATGCCATTGGCACATCCTCGCTGAGCATACCGTGGATGGCAGGCGGTAAGTTGTATTTAAATCTTGATGCTATTATTTCTATTGACCTGGTTTGACTCTCTCTACTTGTATAATTTAATTAAACGACTCGACTTCGTTGATGCAGATATCCTTTAGAAATGCATTTGGTGCACAAATCAGAGGACAAGAAGACTCTCGTTGTTGGAATCCTATGGAAGACCTGACACCTTTCTTGCAGAGGTACCCAACTGCTCTTCCACAGCCACACACACCATTAGCCATTAGGTGTTGTCTTGCTATTTAGCTTTTGATTTAACTCAAATATCTAGATTTCCATTCACTCACGTAAGAGGCTTGTGATCATTCTCGAAACCCTTCGAGAAAATTCCAATGTTCCAAACAAACAGACCCAAAGCCAAAGGATTAATAATTGATGATGATAGCAAAAATAAACAAAAGGGCGAGGAGGCCCATTTCTTGGCAAAACTAAAGATTATATGGATAGATTGAATTTCTTTATACTCTATTGATTTTTGAGATTTCTTTTTTTTGGGGTGCTTATTATGCATGTTTTCGGTTTCTTTTATAACAGTTAAAAGATGAAATTGAATTTCTATATACTCTATATTGATTTAGTAAATTTTTAGATTTATTTTTTAAAAAATATGATCCTCTTGTGCTACCATTGTAGAGTAAACTTTCAATTTGTACTACTCGGTAAGTCTCTCTAAACTTTCAACTCGTATTTCTTATAAAGCCTCCCTACGTCATGAGCCTCCTCTAAATTACCCATTTTTAGTGGACCCAAAATTTTATTCATGTTAGGAATCTTATCCTTCATCAAGAACATCATCGAAATCCCTCTCCTTTTAAGGTTTTGCTCTTTAAGGTGGATGACTATGGGTATCCTCTCACTTATCACATCAAATCAAATGCCCGCTTTTAGATTAGGATGATTTAATAGTGTCCACCTTATGGGTATCCTCTCACTTATCACATCAAATCAAATGCCCTCTTTTAGATTGGGATGATTTAATAGTGTCTACCTTATGGTATCTTCTCACTTCCCACATCAAATCAAATGCCCTCTTTTAGATTAGGATGATTTAATAGTGTCCACCTTATGGTATCTTGTCACTTATCACATCAAATCAAATGCCCTTTTTTAGATTGGGATGATTTAGTAGTGATACATCACTATAGTTCGACTTCGGACCATGTCTACAACAAGGTTTCATAACGTGTATTTAAAACCACAATTTGTCATATAAATTATTATTTGTTTTTTTTACCGTCGTCATTCTTCACAAACTTCCATTGGTGAAGTCAAGATTAACTATGCATTAGCTTTGATCTTAGTTTTACTATGGTCAATATTAACTCTGCATTAGCCTTGATCTTAGTTTTACTATGGTCGGGAAGTCAATATTAACTCTGTATTAACCTTGATCTTAGTTTTACTATGGTCATTATATCTTGGAGACAGGTTGGTTGCGTGGCACAGTAAGAAACATGAGTTAGTCTCCTTATCCACAACAGAGGTAGAATACATTGCAGCGACAATGTGTTGTACGCAGGTGTTATGGATGAAACAAACTCTGAAGGATCTTGGCATTAATTTTAGTGAGTTGATTTCAGTTAAGTGCGATAACACCAGTGCCATTAACATATCAAAGAATTCGGTTATGCATTCTCGCACAAAACATATTGCTATCCAGTATCATTTTTTGAAGGAGAAAGTTGCGAAAGGTGAGGTTAAGTTGGATTTTGTTCCAACAACAGAGCAAGTAGCGGATATCTTCACCAAACCATTGCCCAAGGAAGTATTTGAGTACCTTCACAAGAAATTGGGAGTGGTCACACTTCCCAAGAATTGACTAGCTATTGGGGCCACATTCTCAGGGGGAGCATTTGTGTATTTGTTTATCTTTTTGCTCATGTTTGTGATTTTTGCTAAGTGTAATAATTTTTTCCTGAGAATGTTGTGCATGGACTCAGGGGGAGTTTGCAGCAGCCCTTTGGTCTTGTTGTCAAAGGGAGAGAAGAGTTACAAGAAATTGTGCGTGTGTTGCTGCCAACAATTCCAAAGGGGGAGATTGTTGAGCAAGGTGCAACGACAGTATTGTCATTGTTGTCAACACACTCAGATGGATAGGTTGATGTAGTGGACAGTTGTTCAGAGGTTATTCGAAGTATGTATAGTGATGTTCAATGCTTATGAGGATGTTTTTGATGTTCGGGTGAAGTTGTTATAGGTTGTTCGTGCAAATTTGCAAAAGTTGAAAAAATCGTCAAGAAGTTGTCAAAAAATTGCAAAAGTTGTCACGGGCGTAGTTGGACAGGATGGATCAGTTTGGAACATGCCAACATGTCAAGAAATAGTCCAGAACAGCATTGGAGATGTCAGCACAATGTTTGGATTGATCGGTGACGTTTTCGGTATCTTGGCGGATGATTTGGCAAGTGGTTGTACAGGCCAAAAAATGGCAGTTTTATCAGAAGCACTGCGAGCAAACCAAGAAGAATTTGATAGCAAAATTTGAACTGGAGGTGGTCGTTATATTTAAGAACATGTGTTCCAAATTTCCACCAAAACGGAGAAACGAGGCGAATGTTACAAGCGTTGCAAGACTGTCACAAAAATGCTCTTTTTGGAAAAAGTGTGTCAGCAACAATTTTCGTGGAGGTGGTACAGGCGAACCATAAGGAGTTATGTAGCGATATTCAGACTGGATGTATTAATAATTGCATATATTCTACGTTTCAAATTTCATAGAAAATAGAGTTACGAGGTGAGAGTTATGATTGTTGCAAAAACGGTACAAGTCACTTTTATGTCAATTTGTTCCACTTGTGCAAAATCCTTCAATTGGCCATTTCGACCTTGCAGAGTCGCCAGAGTTTCGGTTTCAGTGTTGTTACACCTTCAAGTCATCAAATAGATCATCTTTCATTTTTTGTTTGAGGTGTCACGTGGCTCCAAAGTAAGAGAACGAGTAAGGTGTCAATTCTTTGCATGTGACGTGTTTGACGAAATGCCTTCTCAAAATAAAAAAAGGAAGTTATATTGTTTTAAGAAACTTCATTAAAGAAAATATTTTTAAAATTGAAAAGGGAAAAATAATGCAAGTGTGTGCTTTTTAAGTGACAAGGGATTTTATTGAAAAGTGGGGACTTTATTTTGTGAAGAGAGAAGTGTGCGTGGAGAAAAATAAAGAGTGAAAATCCGTGATTTTTGGAGAGAGGTGAAAAATGTCACTTCAATATTTTGGGCATAAATTTCTCATATGATATCCATTTTGGCTGAAATTTTGAGAGGAGTTTGCAGACAAAGTGTTGCACAATACCCAAAAAGCGTTTAGCAATTGGCAGAACGAGCTAAGAGAACAATCAATTTTTTTTTGTGAGAAGAGAAGATTCAAATTCTGAGTAATGCAAAGAGAGAGATGTTATACTGGGTGAAATAGAAAGTTTTAGATTTTGAGCTTACAAACCATAGAGGGTTCTGGTTTCAGTGAAGACATTCATATATGTCATTTTATTATCAATATCAAAATCAAGTGGGTGCTTGGTAGAGGGGTTGGTGCTCCTTTCTGTTGGTG
Organism: Wollemia nobilis; assembly: GCA_028583015.1. Lineage (NCBI taxonomy): Eukaryota > Viridiplantae > Streptophyta > Pinopsida > Araucariales > Araucariaceae > Wollemia > Wollemia nobilis. The sequence goes on along the minus strand of JAQPPZ010000094.1, from coordinate 47,212 downwards.
CAGATAAATCAGGGGTTGGTGCTCCTTCCTATTGGTGCATATAAGTCAAGTTGGTGCTCCTTCTAGTGGGTGCTGGTAAATTGATTGTAAAGTTGGTGCTTTGCAAAGGCTGGATTTGGATGGGAGTCCAAACAATCATTTTTAGGGATGTAGCCAAATCGGTGAACCTCAGTACATCTTGTGTTGTGTGATGTTCTCTTGTTATACTTGCTTTATTTGGTTTTATGTTTTCATTGTTTTGGCTTTGAGTGTTGAATATTTAAGTTTTAAAGAGCTACACTGATTCACCCCCCCTCTTAGTGTCATTGTGAGACTAACATCTTCACCTTCTTAACTAACTTGACAAATGGCAAATAAACTCTCTTCAATGCTTGCACTCCTTGGTGGTGTCCTGATTCCTTAGTACTGAATTCCATGTGTTCTTCAATGTGTTGGAAGTTATGAATATAAATGTTTGCCTTCTCCTTGACTACTACAATCCTTGATGATTTGGTTGTTCCTTCTATATTTTCGATGTCTAAACGATGTTTATTCAGTTTCTCACTCTTCAGCATACATAGGCAACGATTCTACTCCTTGGGATGGATGTTTTGGTGGCTCCTCCAATCTCTAGTGGCTCCTTAAAACTTGCACCTTCTCCTCGGCTCACTTGGTGGATTTAAAATGGTGCACCTCCTTTACACATTTAGTGGCTTCACCTTTCAATGTGGTGGCTCCTCCTCCCTTACACGGTGGTCTGTTCTCAAACTCAATGGCTCTTGGATGCCTACCCCCTATGCTACAACAACAACTTTGTTGTGATGGTCTTATGCTAGGTCTACTTCAAATTGTCTTGTTATTCTTTTACTTCTAACCTATTTATCCTCATCCATGCTTGATATCTTAAAACTTGGTGGTTCCTCCACACGCTTGATGGTTTCTCCTTATCTTCTCTTCTCCATTCAAGACTGCAACTTACTTGTTGTGTTCCTTATACTATCTTGCTCCTTTTTCAAGCTAGTAACTAGCTTATTAACTTGCTAAATTTGTGCAAGTTTGATGCAAGTTTGATGGTGATAGAAAGCTCTAAATTTTTGCTTCAAAAAACTAGAACTTTAGCTTCTCCTTTTTTTTTCCTTTAATAATGATAATGGTGCTTATAATGCTTGATATAAACACTCTCCTTGAATGCTTAAACAAGGAAACTATAAACACTTATTTGCAAACATTTTCTTTCCTTACTTTCCTACCTTTTTCTTGCTTATCTTCCTCACTATTTCGGTGTTCAAACTTGCTACCAAAACCTATAAAAAATGAAGCTCTTTCTTCCTTTCACTTGTTGCCCTAAAAACATCAATTTTGTAGCTATGTATTTTCTTAAATTGTTGCCCATTAACTTTGAAATTCAAAACTATTCTTCTCCTCAAAATTTGCTATCCAAAATGCCTTCAAATGTAGTCCAAATTTTCTAAATTCTTCTTCAATTTACTATACAAAACTCTTTCGAATGTTGCTCCAAAAATTTGCCTTCTCTCCTTCCAAAAATTTTAGTCTTCAAATCCTTTTTGGGCTTGTCGTCGGATGGCAACAATTGTCCTAGTTTTTATGTGATTATCTTTTTTCAGGAGCTTCTTCTTTATTAACTCAAAACTTTTCCAAATATTCTCCAATGGCTACTTCTCCAGTTCTTCAAATTCTCCAATTAGTATCCCTTGTGGCTTTGATACCACTGATAGCTTTAGTACCCTTATATCTAATTAAGAAACACAATTACTAAATCTATGAACCAATGAAATAAAGGAACAATAATGTAACACATAAGAATCAATGCATATAGCTTCTTCTTATTTGAATAAACTTGTACAATGAAATATGGAACTAGGAGTCCATAATATAGATTTTACAAATGACCTTTGATCTCCCTCAAGTGACCCTTTGATCTTCTTACATATCAAATAATGTAATATATTCTAACAAATCACTAGAAATGTACACACAAAGAATACGAAGAAGATCCTATTTGGCTTGGGTCTCGAGCTCTTGGAAAGGTAGACAATGACACAAATAAACTTGGATTCATAGATGTCATCACAGAGCTTCCACGGACTTGGTGTGATGTGAAGCTTTGGCGATGGGTAATGGATTCTTTCCCTAGTGGTTTGATGATGATCGATGAAGCCTACAATGAAAAGAGCTCTCATGAGTCATCGACAAACACAAACAACTTTATCTAGGCTTTGGAAAACTCATTGTTGCACTTACATCCTCTTAATACAATGTTGTTCCTATAGACCTTCGAGATGCCATTGACAATTTTGAGCCATTGATCTCAACGTGATAATGATACTTGCCATTTCCAGAGTCCATTCTACATAATACATCATTCAAATTTACATTATGAGCTAGTTCCTAGTCAAATTTAACTCCTTGATGCATAGTGACCTCTAGGGGCTGAGACCAGGGAATAAAAATAATTAATTGCAATTAATGTAAAAAAATGAATAAATTTAATGCTTATAGAAAAGTAAATCCTAATCTAAGAGGTTGATGCATCAAATAATTAAAATACCCTCAATGTTTAACTACAACATGTGGCAATTGAACACAAAAAACATCACCTATTTTTAGTAAACACAACCCAACAAAACACACTGTTAGGAATCGAGACAAGTCAAGAGAAGGATAGATCAAAATCAGTCATGGCTTCCATTAACATGTTTAAGTGATTATAAGACAATGAGGTCAAGAGGGTTCAATGTTCCCTAGACATGAGAAAAGGTTTAGACTCCCTTGTTATAATAGGAAAGAAGGGTGAAAGGAAGAGCCCACAAGGCCAATACCAGGCATGAGCAAACAACTTCCAATACCTTTTACAATCGATCATATTTATAAGTCACGAGGAAGGTGGATTTCCATAAATATTCTATGTAGAAGACCTACATATTTCTTCTATTCCTATAGCCAAGAAATCCTTCTACAACTTATGTAATAGCAACTTTAAAGGCTATATAAGAAAATATCAAGAAAAAAATTACATGTTGCACATTAATGGAAACCGAAAGGTTCTCTGGACATTGTTACAATTTCTAATGCATTCTTCTTGATTAAACTCAATTACGATGACTCAAAGTAGATCCTTGGAGGGAGTCCTTGGTTCTTTGGAAGAAAAGGGTTGTTTTTACGCAAGTGGGGCCAAATTTTAATCCATGAACCCAGAAGATCAATCTGAATCCTTTATGGGTATGTCTTCTTGATTTGTCCTTCCATCTCTGGCATGAAGATATCCTAAGGGGTATAGCTAATGTGATTAGTGAGTTAGTGTTAATAAACTCGGTCAGTAGAGCAAAATCCAAAATAATTTTTGCTTGAATGTGCATAATGGCGGACCCAAAGGTAGAGTTTCTAGGTCATATCGATCTTATTTCCAAACACGGTGTATGGACTCAAATGATAGTCTATGAAAATAGACTTATTAAGAGTTTAGTTTGTAGGAGGTTGGGCCACTCGACTGGTTCGTATTCAGATAGAAAGGAGGTTTCCAAGGGGAACTACGTTAGAAAGCAAGGAAATTTTAATTCTTAGGGCCATCCTCAGCCAAGACCATCTAAGGCCTCAAGCCCCAACCAGTTTGCTTCAGAGAACTCGGGACCCAACCAAATTGAGAATGATTCTAGGGTGATGGAAGTTAGCAACCCAGAGCCGACTGATATCAATCAGTCCAGTGTTTATTCTGACCTCCTGTAGGTGGATAGAGTAGAGTTGGTGACTGAAATAGGTATCTTATCAAATTTTCTTCATAATTCCTTTGAATGCTTAAATCCTAAAGATGCTAACCCTAAGGAGGAGAAAAGAAATCAGGATGAGCCAAATGTGCTTGTCTCACCTCAGAAGATGGTGAAAGACTCTAGCTCTTCTCCCAAGCCAAATATGTCCAAGTCATCGAAGTGGGGAGAAGGTTCGTTAGGGATGAAATATTCTCATTCAAAAACAAGAAGTTCCCAAAAGGGATTGGCTGATGTTGGAGTGCCCAGGAATATGGGGGTAGAAGCAGATATTGCAGATGGCTTGCAAAGCCATTTGAAATTTGAGAAAGAGTCTAAAGGGAAGCAACTTAAATTGGATTCATTTTGTCACTCGCCCCATTCTCCTGAGGGGGGTAATCACTCCAAATATCATAAATGAGACTCATCACATGGAATATTAGAGGCCTGAATGGGACTGCTAAACAAAGAGCACTAGCCTCTCTAAGGAAATATTTTAAGCCAAATATTATTCTTATACTGGAAACAAAATTAGATAGTTACAATAATGAATTAGTTAAAAATAAAATTTGGAGAGAATCAAATTTTGTTGCCATCTCGGCAAATGGAGCTTCAGGAGGTTTGTTATGTATGTGGAACCCGAAATCTATTGAAAATTTGACTCTGCTAGTTTCTGATAAAGTATAAATATTTTGTTTTCTTCCAAAGTCTCAGGGGTCAAGTGGGTTACTTCGAATATTTATGCCCCTAACTATCCTCAGAATAGGTTGGTTTTCTAGGACTCCTTGCGAGTTATGAGAGAGATTTTTAACAAGGAAGCATGGCTTTTGGCGAGAGACTTTAATACCCCTTTATACCCATATGATAAGAAAGGAGGGACTCCAGTCTACAAAAGCATGGAAGACTTTACCTCTTTTGTGAATTTCCAAGAGCTTATGGATTTGGAGCTGAAGAGATCTAGGTATACATGGAGAAATCAACAATTGGTATGAAAAAATATTTAGGTCATGCTAGATAGAATCCTCATATCTAAGGAAGGGCTACCTTTTTTTGGAGATGCATCTTTGCAGTCTCTTCCTAAAGTGACCTCCGATCATAATCCTCTAGTGTTGGAGCAAGTTCAAAATTATCAGTTTTTTCCTAGGCCCTTCAGATTCGAGGCCATGTGGCTCCCTCACCCGAACCTAGAAGGTAAGATCAAGGAATGGTGGGCTAAGATTTTTTTGGGCCACCCTATTGCTCAAGTTGCATTGAAGCTGAGGTATATTAAGGTAAAGCTGAAGGAATGGAATAAATTTATTTTTGGTAATATTTTATTAAGAAAAAATGAACTCATTGAGCAACTCAAAGAAGTGGAATCCATTTCAGCTAGGTCGAAGGTAGTGGAGGCGGTGAGATCCAAAGAAAGAAGTTTGCTTGCGGATTTGCACAATATCTTGGCTGAAGAAGAGATTACACAAGAAGGAGATCGAAACACAAAAAAAAGGTAGTACCAAAGAAGTGGCATCATAAATCAAGGAATTTATGGCTCAAAGAAGGAGATCGAAACACAAAAAAAAAAATTACGTCTGCATTGAGGCATAGGAGTCACAACAGGATCAATGAAATTAGAAAGGCGAATGGTGAGGTTACTAGGGAAATTAACGAAATTAGGTAAAGTGTTGTGGAGTTCTTCAAAGACTTGTTATGCTCCTTAGTTTCCAGAAACTTGCAAGTGAAAAATTGCCTTCTCTGTAACATCCTAGAACTGGTCTCTAAAGATATGAACAAGATCCTGTGTGATCCCTTCAATGACGACGAGATCATAAAGGTGGTATTCTCAATGGGAGGTCTTAAGGCTCCAAGTCCAAATGGTTTCCCGCCTATATTTTTTCAAATATTTTGGCATATTCTAGGTCCTGATATTTGTAATGCAATCAAAGAGGTCCAAAGATCTAATTTTATCCCAATCGATGTAAATTCCACCTTTTTGGTTTTACTGCCTAAATCATCGGGTGCCAAAGGATTTACAGATTTCAGGTCGATTAGCTTGTGTAATACAATTTTTAAAATTTTGACTAAATCCATGGCCAATAGACTTAAAATTTTTCTCCCTTTGATCATTGATGCTCTATAGAGTGGTTTCATGCCCCAACGATAGATTTTGGATGGTGTTATTGTTGTTCATGAGATCATCCACTCTATTGATAAAAGTGGGAGGTCCAAGACTCTTCTCAAGTTGGACATGAACAAGGCGTATGACAGAGTGGCTTGGGATTTTCTTCTTAGGGTCCTTGATAGGTTTGGCTTTGCCTAGTGCTGGTTGAGATTGATTAAATCTTGTATATCTTCAGCCATGTTTTTAGTAATTATTAATGGATCTTCAATGGGCTACTTTCATAGCAATAGAGGTCTACGTCAGGGAGACCCTTTATCACCCTACCTTTTTATTCTTATGGCTGAGGCGTTGGGTAGGTCCATCAAAGCTAATCAAGTTATTCAAGGTTTGAAGCTAGCCCATCAATAGATCTCATATCCCATTACCAATTCATTTATGACACTCTTTTTTCCTTCGTGGCATCAATCCCTCAAGCTAAAGTGGTTAAATCAATTTTGGTGGATTTTGAGAATGTGACAAGTCAGAAGGTAAATTTTAGAAAAAAATTATTTTTTTTCTTTTACACCGCAGTTGATAGGCAGAGGAAGATAGCAAATATTCTGGGGTGCAGCGTTGGTTCCCTTCCTTTGGTTTACCTTGGTATGCCATTGTTCAAAGGTGCATCAAAACCATCATTGTGGGATTCAATAGTTGAAAGAGTTCAAAAGAAGTTAGCGGGGTGGAAAGGTGCCCTTTTAAGTCAAACGAGGAAGATTTTATTGATCAAAGCCACTTTACAAAGCATCCTGGTGTACTACCTCTCCTTGTTTAAGATTCCAAATAAATTTATTGATAAGTTAGAGCAAATCCAGTGATCCTTCTTATGGTTAGGGGCTGAAGAGAAGAAGAGATTCCACCTGGTGGCATGGGATCAAGTCTGCAGTAGGAGAGGAGGCTTAGGTTTGAGAAGGCTGAGAATGTTGAGCAGAGCCTTGATTTCAAAATAATCTTGGAAATTAGTTCAGGATGACAATGTCAGCTAGGTTAAGATTGTGAAGTCTAAGCATCTTGGTGGTGGTAACAATTTCCTGAAATCCCAAGCTCTCCTAGTGGGGTCTGCTTCTCGGTTCAACATAGTTGGTAGTCGGGCGGATGTGCGTAAATTCCTTCGTTGGGTGGTGGGGGATGGTTATTCCATTGATGTTTTAGGATATTCTTGGGCCTCACCATCCCCTCTTGAATATATTCTGACCTTCACCTATCTGATGCCAATCACAAATAGGTTCTTTGATCCCAAAGTTTTTGAATTTTTAGAATTATTCAATGGTCATCTTCGGCGGGAGCCCTTTGACTTCCAAAATATTTCTTAGAAGGAGAAACTTGCTTTTATAAATTTTAAAAACTCCATAAAATGGTTCTTAACCTCGGGTATTGGTCTTCATGATAGGTTAGTTTGGGGTCCTGAGAAAGATGGTCAATTTTTAATTAAGTTTACTTATGGCTACTTGGACTATGATTCAGACTCCTAGTTCCTAACAAATCAAGTCTGGATTAAAGGCTTGATGCCTAAAGTCAATGTGTTCTTCTGGTTGACAATTTAGGAAAAGTTCCTTACTCTTGATAATCTTCAAAAATGAGGAATTATTTTTCCTAATAGGTGCTTCCTGTGCAACAAGGCTTTTGAATCGACTTTCCACTTATTTTCCCATTGTGCCTATACCCTTGAAGTCTTTCATTAGTTCTTTTTGGAGCTAGGTGTTGCTTGGGTTCTTCCCAACTCGTTGGAGGATTTGGTTGTTCAATGGGTCTCCCCCTTCTCCTCTCCCCACCTACACCAGTTTTGGAAATTTGGGTTACCCCATATTTGGTGGCGAGTGTGGAAGGAAAGGAATGCCCGTGCCTTTAAAAATATTTGTCATCCTCAGACATCGGTCTCCTCGAGGGCCATTGTAGATACAGTGGAAAATGTGAAAGCTTTAAAACTGGATTTGATAACTTGTGAAGGGGAGATCGGTTTGGAGAGATCGTTGGATTTTTTAACTCAACCTCAGAATATAATGAACAAGGTGAGTCAGGACAGGGCTAGCACGATTTGGGAACCCCCTCTATCAGGTTGGCTGAAATTCAACTTTGATGGAGCTTCTAAAGGGAAATCGGGTTCGACGGGTGCAGGGGGATTTTTTAGAAACTCGAAAGGGCAAAATACTTCTTGCATTTGCTTAAAACTTGGGTCATCAAACCAACCATTTTTTTGAAGCTCGGGCATTATTTCAGGGTGTTTCCCAACCAAACTGGGTGAATTGCAGGAAACTAATCATAGAAGGATATTCACTCAATGTTATCAACATGATTAATAGAAACCAAAATCCCTCTTAGACTATTGCAAATTTTATAATTGAATCTAGAAGAATGATTCAAAATTTATAAGAAGTTCAATTCAAGCACCGGTTCAGGGAAGGTAACAAAGCTACGAACTTCCTAGCTAATCAAGGTCTTACACAACAAGATATTCACATTTGGATAGGTAATTTCCCAGATGGCCTTAGATCGTTGGACAATGAATTCGAGCAAAGGTCAAACTTGAGTCATAATACTTAGGGCGGGTGGCTGGAACCCTCCCCATTGGATGTTGCTTTTTGAATGTTTTGGTCGGGCCTCTGTGCCCAATTTTTTGTCTCTGTTTATCCATGCAGGCTTGCGTGCTCATCTTTTATCTCTATTTGGCTTATGTGTCTGGGTTTGTTCAGCTAGTATATGTTGGTATGGGTATAGGTAGTTGTGTCCAAGGGTTGGTTGACTTTAATGTTTGAAGTGTCCTCAGTCTCCTAGTGGCTAGAGATTAGCTTCTTTTTGTTATAAGGTTTGGAGGTCCTTTCAAAACTCCTTTCATCCAACTAATAAAAAAAAAATAGTGACAAAATCACTATAGTTGTCAATTAGTGTAAAACATATTCCTTCTTGATTGGGTTACTTGTATATATATTAGAACATAAGATAGTAAAAGTACTTTCAAATTTGAAGAGATTAAGTTTGTGGAGATTCTAATTCTTAAAATTTTTAATATAAAACATCTCACTCACCATTTCATTAAATCTTTATAATTAATTAATTTTCAAAAGACATTTTATTTTTTCATTATATTTTTTAAATATTTTTTAAGCATTACCTCTTTTCTTCTTTTGGTTACATAGATGAATTGGTTACAATCACAATTTTTAGTAACTGCAAGCGCAGGGCAGGGTTCAAACTATCAGTGAAGGCTTCCAACACACCCACCGTCTCGTTAATGGTAACCCGACGTGAGATGGGGACCGTCGGATGCACAAGGTTCACACCGTCTTCGTCAGTCTGGTTCAACACGTGGCATGAAGGGGACCATCGGACAAGCAAGAAACATATCATCATCATCAATCAGGTGCAACACGCAGAGGAGTTGGATCGGGCTACTGGCTATGCATGGGCACGCCCGTAGGATTGGAAACTAATACAATACTTTCTAATACAATACTTTGATGTGAATGAGAAGTTAAAAAAAAAGCGGAAACCATAATTTAGATAAATCTTTTCAATGTATATAACTAGCAATATTATAGGCATTTATTTGTGGAAAATAATAATATTTAATTTTTTATTGGTTAAAAATGATTTTTTAAGTAAAATATTAAATTATTATATAGTTATATATTAAAATAAAATCATTTAAGGTTTAGAAATAAATTAAATAATAAGATTTTGAAACTATAAATAAGAAGTTTAAGGTTTAAATTTAAAGAAATAAATTTAAGCACCATACTTCAACAACAAAAATTTAGTTGAATAAAGTTATATTGATAAATGAAATCCTCATATAATTTCCATTTGGAGAGCCCATTCTGCACATATATCATTCAGATTTACATTAAAATCCATTTTATAAAAATAAAAAAATAATTAAAAAAAAAACAATTTCAACAACCGGGGGAGAAAAAAATTATTTCTTGATCGGTACCTCGTACAACGAAGCGGACTAGTTCGGTATTGAGTAGCAAGAGCTTTATAAAAAAGTGATTCTCCTATCTCTGGACAAGAAGAAGAAAGCGTTTTTGGAAAACTGACTAAGCACTTGTTGTTGAAGCAGAGAGGTTGGCTCTCTCATGGCTTATATAGACATTTCATCCACTCCAATAATCGGCCTCTACGGATTGGTTCAAAGGCGCGCTCCTCTAATCCTCTTTCCTCTTTCCGGATGTTTGTTGGCTCTACCCGGGTTTTCTGAAAACACGAAATTCCACGATGGGTCCCTCGACGGTTGAACATGGGACCCTTCGTGATAGGTTTAAGTTTCATCCATTGGGCCAATAACCAGTCACCATGGGAATTGAACTTTTGACTCTTCTTCTTAAAAGCTAGTAAACCTTGGCAGAATAAACATATCACCACAGAATTAAAACTTAAGTGACACGGTATTTTGAAAGAAACAATCAATAAATAACTATATACCTTATTCACTGAGAGTGGGATTTTGATTCGAGAGACGTTTTTCGCAGGACTGCCCAAACTGTCGAACTCGTTTCGGCCATATCTCACTCATCCGAACTCGGATTGAGCTGAAATTTTGAGGGTAGATGCCTGAAAAACCCTAGAACATCTCCACCAATTTTCATATCATTTGGAGCAACACAGATCCTAGCGCATCCCTATGTGTGAACGATATATTTGGCAAGCGGCTATGCGAGGGTTTCATCTGGGTTGAGTGCAAGCAGCTCCAGAGGTTGGTTTTTAGGGCCTTCGGGCCCTAGCGGCCAATATTTTTGTGGTTTATGCTCAATATTTTAGCAAGAAATGTTGCAGGGGATACAAGATGGGTTAGAAATTTGTCTTTCAACAGATCATATTGTGAACTTGAGTGACAACGGCTTCCAATTTGTTGCACAAAAGAAAAGTGAAAACCATACCTTTCCACGGCGTCTAGGGCAAGGATTAAAGAGACCACGAAATAAGTTTCAAGCAGTTGATCAAAAAATGGCTCATATCTCAAGTGAATCTGGTGCTAAGGTGCACCCACAAAATAATTCTCATCGTGAAAACCCCTGTCAAGGGTAAGAATTTTGAAGACTCGGTCCCAAAAATGAATTTTAGGGATGCCCTTCGTGGTGGACAGCCTCAGCCCAATGCTAATATCAATACTAGGGCTTCTCATAAACCTCTAAGAATGCCTAAGATTGATCCCAGGAAAACGGAGTCAGGATGTCTTAAAGCAGTGATGGAACTCCTATTGTTAAGCTTGATATGGGTAACATTCAGACTGGCATTGAAGATTTGGAAAAAAGAGGACTAATTTGTCGGTTCGTGGGTTTTCATCCGAGTCTATCTGCTTTCAAAGTCGGGGCTGCAAAAAGCTGGAAAACTAAAGGTGAGTTACAAATCTCTATTTATCCAAATGGTTATTTTCTTGTTTTATTTGCTAATAATGAAGATAGAGAGAAAACTTTTCAAGGGGGTCCTTGGTTTTTTGGAAGGGCGGGGCTTTTCATGAAGCCCTGGCATACTAAATTTAAAGCCGAAGAAGAGATGCCTTCTATAGCTCCCGTGTGGGTTAGACTCTTTGGCCTCCCTATTGAATTTTGGAATCCTACTATTTTTTCTTCAATTGGAAACTCTTTAGGAACTTTTATGATGATCGTTGATTGTACTCAAAATTTTGAACATATTATTTATGCTCGAATTTGTGTTTTAATGGATTTTGACAAACCCCTACCTAAAAAGATCACATTACAATTTGGGGAAGACACTTGGGAGCAAGTAGTGGACTATGAGAACATTCCTTTTCGTTGTAGAATTTGCCATGAATATGGTCATTTGGCCGATGCTTGCCCAAATAAAATTCCTGATCAAAAGAAAGAAGATATAAACTCAACGAGGTTTCCAAATACCTAAGAAGAAGAACACTCGAGAAAAAACCGGTAATGAAGGATCAATCAAAGTCATTTGCTAATATGTTTGAAATCCTTTCCACAAATGATGTCCCAAGTGAGGAAGAGGAAATAATGGAAACTGAAATCTTAGAAACACAGTTTAAATATGAAGGAAAGAACTCGAGAGACAAACCAACATATCAAAGGTTTTCAACAGAAAAAAAAGGAAAAAATTTACACAAGAAAAACAATATTTCAAATGTCAAAACTTCAAATAATGCATGTCCCAATATAGACTCCATTGAACCATCTAGTAAAATTTTGGATGTGTATGAGCATTCTTCAAGGTTAGAAGCCATCTCAGATTCAATTGGAATAAGTCAAGAAACAGGGAAAAAAAAATTGAAGATGGATTCTAATCAAAAAGTAGGTCGCAAGACCAATCAATATCATATGGTAAAAGAAGGTGAAAAGCTTGTAGAGGAAGGTAAGATTAATGCCCTTCCCAACATTTTTAGCCCTGGTATTAATGAAGATCATCACTTGGAATATTAGAGGACTCAAAGGGAGTCTTTCAAAACAAAATGAAATTAGAAGAATGATTCGGATAAATCATCCACATCTTGTTTTCCTTCAAGAAACAAAAATGTCAATGGAGGATATGGACTTAATTGCCGATGAAATTTGGCCGATTGGAAAAGTGGTTTCCCTCGGTTCCCAAGGGACTTCGGGTGGCATTGCTTGTCTTTGGGACCCAAAAGAGGTAGTTATTCACCATATGGTTGGCAGTTGGGGTTTGTTGGCTATAGCTATTCAAAGTAGACATTCCAACCAGATTATGCTCTGCATTACTGTTTATGCCCGACTTCTTTGGAGGAAAAAAGAAGACAGTGGAAGGATATTACTCATATTATCTCTCATTTTCCTAAAGCTTGGATCTTGATCGGAGGAGATTTCAATACCATCCTCTCTCTAGATGAGAAAAGGGGGGAAATAGAAATTTGGACAAAAGTACTGACCTCATGAGCGAATATATTGCAAACCTCCATCTTGTGGATATCCAACCAGATAATGGCCTTATGACTTGGTCTAACAGAAGGCAAGGCTTAGCTTGTATAATGGAGAGATTGGATAGGTTTTTGCTCTCTGAAAATTTCTTAATCCATGGTCACATTCCTAAAGTGAAGACTCTTAATAATGTTGGTTCGGATCATTGGCCAGTCATGGTGGAAATGTGGAAAACCAATGTGAGTTTCTCTCCTTTTCATTTTCAATTAATGTGGCTTAGAGACATTTCCTTCGGACCTCGTGTGCAACAATGGTGGAAGGAAGGTAAACCTAGGCATGGGACTAAGATGTTCTGTTTTGCCAAAAGACTGCAATACATTAAATCCAAAATCAAGACTTGGAACTGGAAAGAGTTTGGGGATGTTCATAAAAAAAAACATGAAGTTATTGCTCATCTTGAAAATTTGAATAAGAAAATCCGTTTAGATGGCCTCACAGAGAAGAGAAGTGCAGATGAAATTAAACTCACAACTGAGTTAGAGGAATGGGAAAAAAGAGAAGAAATCTTATGGAAGCAAAAATCTAGAATTCAATGGCTCAAAGAAGGAGATCAAAACACAAATTTCTTCCACAAATCTCTTCTAGCTCGAAGATCTCACAACTTTATTTCTTCCTTAAAATCAGATTCTGGAGATGTTGTTTATACTTGGGATGGCATGAACTCTATTGTTGTTGATTACTTTTCCAATATTTTTTTTGCTACTCCTCTTGACTCAGCTTCTCAACAAAATGTTCTTCAAGCAATCCCTTCTCTTATCACTTTTGAGGAGAACTCTATTTTGACTGCTCCTGTTACTATCAATGAGCTTCAACAAGTAGTTTTTAAAATGCAAAAAGGGAAAACCCCAGGTCCTGATGGTTTTCCTATTGAGTTCTACCAAGAGTTACGGGATATCCTTCATGTTGATTTATTAGAGGTGGTGGAAGAAGCCGGGAAATCCAAAGAAATTTTGAAGGTTATCAATAAAACTTATATTACTCTTGTTCCAAAAGCTCAAGAGGTTGATCATATCTCAGCTTTTAGACCTATTGCTTTATGTAATGTTCTTCTCAAAATTATTACTAAAATCATGGCAGAAAGGTTGAAGCCTCTTTTACATAAGATTATTTCCCCAGAGCAAGGGGGATATGTGGAAGGACGTCAAATAGTAGATGAGATAGTTCTTGCTCAGGAAGCCATCCATTCCATGGATATGCAAAATTCTCCTTCTATGTTCATCCGGTTAGACTTATCCAAAGCTTATGACGAGTGGATTGGCACTTCCTTATCAAAGTTTTGAGGCAATTTGGTTTCTCTAAGGATTGGATGGATTGGATTATGGGATGTATCTCTTCGGTTTCCTACTTAGTTCTTATCAATGGCGAGGCCTTCTCGGTCTTTCCCAGCTTCCAGAGGTATTGGGCAAGGTGACCCCCTATCCCCTTATTTATTCATCATTATTGCTTAATGCTTGGGTAGGACTATAACCAAAAGGAGGGAAAACAAAACCCTTGAGGGAGTTACCATTGCTCATGGAGCTAGACCTATCTCTCATCTTCAATTTGTGGATGACTCTACCCTTTTAGGTAAAGCTACAATTAAGGAAGCTTCTAATTTTAAGCAAATCATTAGTTGTTTTTCTAAGGCTACTAGGCAGTTGATCAATGAAGACAAATCTAAAGTTATTTTCTTTCACTGCTCTGCTAGACAGGAAGCCATGGTCTTGGATAAATTAAGATATAAGAAGACCTCTCTTCCAATCACTTATTTAGGTATTCCCATAAATATTCAAAGGCAGAAAAATAAATATTGGAATTGGTTGTTGGACAAAGTCAAGAAGAAAATTGGAAAGTGGACCAACAAGTGGCTTTCTTACGGGGGTAGAATCACCTTGGTAAAATCAGTCCTTCAAGCTATTCCTATTTATGTTTCTTCCGTTTTGAATATCCCAAAGGTTGTTCTTCGAGAATTGGATCAAATCGAGTCATCGTTTCCTTTGGAGTGGTACTAAGGAGAAAAGAAAATGGGCCTTGGTGAAATGGGATACTTTATGTCTTCCTAAGAGTGAAGGGGGGTTAGGATTCCGGTCTTCAATTAATAACAACAAAGCTTTAGCTGCTAAATTATATTGGAGGATGTTGCATAACCCCAATGCTCTTTGGGCCAACAATCTTCGTGCTAAATATCTTGAGAACAAAAGTCCTGAAGACCTTGTTCGCTATCAACTTCCTACCAAAGGTTCTCCCATTTTAGCAGTTCTTAAGACTGGTGAGGATTTGATAAAGAAAAAATTATTTTGGATCATTCATAATGGTCAACATGCAAATTTTTGGACAGATTCTTGGGATGGTCACAAGCCTTTGATAACTCGGTTTCCCGATTGGAGGCCTTGGATGGAGGAGCTTCACCGAGCTAATTGGATAAAGGTGGCTAATTACTATCGGTACCATACTTGGTAATTCAAAGGTTGGTAGATATTGGATCCCTATTGAGGACTGGCCTATTCAAATCCCAGAAAGGCAAAGACAAGATATCCAAGGCATCCTTCATATGAGATCCCTCTCTTGGTCCCATGAAAAAGATTGTTTTGGATGGAACGACACTACTAAGGGTGAGTATTCGGTTGCTCAAGGTTATTTGACCTTATGCCATAATAATCCCAACCATTCTTCTGACATATTTTCTCAATTGTGGGCTCAAAAGCTCTGGCCTAAGGTGAGGTTCTTTAATTGGCTTTTATTGCATCGTAGGGTGCTTACTGGTGAGCAACTTATGAAGCGTGGTTTTCATGGCCCTTTTAGATGTGAAATGTGTGAAGAGAATGTAGAAAATATCAACCATATTTTTATTGAGTGTACTTTAGCCTCCGAGCTATGGAGGAGAATGGCAACTTTACTTGGCTTACAGGTGGTCCAATTTTTTCACTTTTGAACAGACTTTGGAGGGATTGGCCTAATCAAGAGGGTGTTGATCATTTTATTAGGCAGTTAGTTTGGATGGGTTCTACCATTCTTCTTTGGAATATTTGGAATGAAAGGAACAACCGAATTTTTAATCAAGATAGGAAGGATATTCACTATATTTGGCAAAATACCATAGCCAACTTAGTTGAATCAGTCCATCATCTCCTTAATCACCCCCAAAACTCCCACCAAAGATGGGATCAAGTGATGCAAAGATTGAATATTAAACCTTCTAAGGGCAACCAACTTAAAGGGAATGTGAGTATTAGTAAGATGGATAGGACTAGAAATTGGCAACCTCCTCCTAAGGATTTTGGAAAAGTCAATATTGATGGAGCCTCTAGAGGGAACCCTGGAAAAGCCAATGTGGGAGGAATTGGTAGACTTTCGGATGGCTCCCTGGTTTTTACTTTTCTTGAGAATTTGGGTATTCTTTCCAATAACCTTGCTTGAGGGGTATGGTATCCTTAGAGGCCTTCAGGAGGCTACTAAGGTTGGATGGGAAAAGGTGTTAGTTGAGTCCGACTCTCAACTTATGATTAATCTCTTGAAGACTCCTTCTAAGAATCATAAGGTGGATTGGAGAATAAAAAGAATTATTGAGAAGATTCGGTTAATCCAGATGGGATTTTTGAAAGTTGATTACAATCATGTGGTCGGAGATCAAAACAAGAGTGCTGATGCTTTAGCTAATTGGGCTTTGGACAAAGGTGATCTTACTTGTTATGGCCACCCTCCTATATGGTGGGCTTCTCAAATTAGGGAAGCTCTTCTTTCTATCATTTCTTTGGATGGCTCCAGTTTTGAAGGTACCTAGTTTCTTCTTGTTTTTTTTTTTGTTTCTCTTTGGTTCATTCAGTTTTTTTAGTTCCCTAGCTCATTCTATTCTTTATTTTGTTTCCTCTGTTGATTCTTGCATTAATAGTCTTCTGGTCTAGATAGGTCATTGTTTTGTTCATTTTTTTTTTCTTTTGTCTTCTTTGTTTTTTTGTTTAGTTTTTTAAGGTGGGTGGGTTCTTTTGTTTTGTTTTGTTTTTGTGTTCTTTGTGTTGTTTTTTGTTGTTCTTGTGTTTTTGTTGTTTTGTTTTTTTTTATGTTTATTGTTATTGTTCTTGTGTTTTTTTCGTTCTTGTTCTTGGGTTTCTCTTTGTTTGTGTTATTTCATTTTTTTATGTGTGAGTGTTTTCTATGTTTTTTGTTTTTGTTTATTGTCTGTTGTTGGTTGTTTTTATTTTTATTTTATTTATTTTATTTTTTAGGTTTTGGTTGTGTTTATTTTTCATGTTTTTTTGGGTTATGTCTTTGTAGTGTTCTATTGTTTTTGTCTTGTTTGTGTTTTGTTATGTGGTTCTTGTGTTTTTCTATGTGGTTTGTGTTGTGGTTTCTTTTATCTTATTGTGCGTGTTTGGTTGTGCTTTTGGTTTTGACACACTCAAGGAGTTTGTTTTTTATTTTATTTTATTATTTTTGTTGTTATTTTCTTTTTTTAATTTGGTTTTGTGTGTTTGTTTGCTCCTTGAGTATGTCAAAGGTGGTAGGCCAGGTCCGAGTCCTGGGCGTTTTTGGCGGAATGGATACCCCTGCCTCCTTGGGTCTTACCCGAAAGTGGCATCCCTTTTGGGATGTTTTCCACAAATAAAAAAAAAAAAAGTATTGATTCGTAAAAGGATGTTATTTTGAGAAGACGGATATGGGTAAACAATTTATATTCTTAGGTCCTCTTAAACAAAAAGTTGGGAACCCAAAACGAATATATTATCTGATAATCACTAGAAATGTACACACCTAACAAGAATACGAAGAAGAAGCTATTCGAGCTCTTGCAAAGGTAGAAAATGACACAAATAAACTTGGATTCATAGATGTCATCGCAGAGCTTCCACGGACTTGGCTTGATGCGAAGCTTTGGCGGCGGGTAACGGATTCTTTCCCCAGTGGTTTGACGGCGATCGATGAAGCCGACAACGAAAGGAGCCCTCGTGAGTCATCGGCGAACACAAAAAACTTTGCCTCAACTTTGGCGAACTCGCTGCCACTCTCACATCTTCTGAAGACGACGTCGTTCCTAGAGATGCCATTGACGGATCTGAGCCACTGAACTGAACGTGATAATGATAATTGCAATTTCCTACCTCTGGAGAAGAAGAAGAAAGCGGTTTTGAAAAATTGACTAAGCACTTGTTGTTGAAGCAGAGAGAGATTGGCTCTCTCATGGCTTATATAGACATTTCATCCACCTCCAATAATCGGCCTCTACAGATTGAACCCTTTCCTCAATCCGGATGTTTGTTGGCTCTACCCGGGTTTTCTGAGAACACGAAATTCCACGATGGGTCCCTCGACGGTTGAACCCGCGACCCTTTCGCGAAAGATTTAAGTTTCATCCGTTGGGCGGCACCTCACAAACGTACATCATCTAATCTTCTCGTTGCCGTGTCCGCGTGGGCCGACGGGATGGTTCAGTTTTTTTGTCCTTCCTCATAAACTAACTTATCTTGATGTCGGCTGTCTTACCCTGGGTTAAGGGTACAAAAGGGGAATCCTACAAGCTACAAGCGTATGAGGATTGCATCTTAAGGTTATAGAAGCCATAGTGGCAAGGGTGATAGGGCAGATAAAATTTTATGAAACCTCGCCCACTTCATAGGTACATGAGGTTTTCTTCTTATCCCACAAGGAAAATGTTTGCATTCTTACTTTCGAATGGTAGCACCAACAATATTTTATTTCATCATATGTTATAGTTGTCCTATATTGTATTAAGTATTTTGTCAAAGATAGAAGATATATATCTCATAGGGTATCATTTCCACTTTCTAATTCATATAAAAGAGGAAAGAAATCTAATAAATGTAAGTTGAATGTGTTTCATAATCTATTTTGTATGTTAAGCATGAGCACTAAATTTTAGCAAAAAGTAAATTTGGAGACTCTTTCCCATTATAGACTTATTAAACTATTAGTGCTTGACTAGATGGCTAGGGTAATCTTATCTAGAATGCATGGTTTAGGGGTGAGCATCTAGCACAACTTACGAAAAGGAGAAGGACTAGTCATGTTTAGTAGGGTGTCCTTATTTTGAGTGAAAGCACAACCACACCTCAAGCGACAGTTGTATTATCAAGTAAAACTGAGTAGAGAGTTGATAGGTAGAGAACTCTGCATTCTTAGAGCGACATAGCTACTCTAAGGGAGTCTCTAACTATGTAGCATGTGGGGGTGGAAATTTCAAAGGAGAAATAGCCTAAAGCAAAATTGGGGATGACCACAAAGGAGTCGTTGAATTGTTCAAAGTGTTATAAAAAAGGAAAAGGGTTGCAGATGAATTGCTTGGGGAACTAGGGGCACAATTAGTGGAAACACAATGAAAAATAAGGGAATTGGAATAAGAGGTGGTGCTCTTGAGGAGCAAATAGGTAGAGCACCTATCCTAAAAGAAAGATACTGAAGAGGTGATGCCAAATATATTAGGAACAGTGAGGTTCCCTAAAAGGGAAGGTGTTGCAAGTGCTATTGTCAACCCTACTATAAGTCCTAGAGTAAGTTTAGGCAAGGATCCTAGGGGGAGTGCGAGAGAGGAACCCTGTCACAACCCCAAATTGTACACAAATAGCTATGAATATTTTTATTCAAATCCTACTATTTTTATTTTCGGAATACGTCCAACAATTCCTTCTAAATAAGATTTTCTCTTCTACATTATTATAAGACGATTTTAATTCCCTTTAACACAACTCATTAACACTTAACGTCAAACATCACTCAACCAACAAAAATATTCTCTTTTATTAAAATATTAGAACACAATAAATCCAAGCCTATCTCATGCACCATTATTCAACCCATTGGAGAATTCTAATAAACCAATCTCCAACTACGTTATTACAACTATAACAACAAAATAAAGCTTCAACGTCCTAGAAAGAAGAATTTTGACCATAAAACATAAGGGAAACCTTCTTATAAACACAAATACATCATTAAATACCAAAAAAACTAAGTCACTTATTTTCCACTCATCTATCACTAAAAAGGATTTAGGATCTTTCTCTTTAAAATTCTGGGAGTTTGCAATCTCTACTTTCAAAGTCATAAGTCAAAAAACTCAGAGAGCCAACACGGATTTTCCATAGTAAAGCCCAACCTTAAGTTTATTTCTCCTAGAATTTCTAGAGTTGCTAACGTGAGTGGAAAACACAATGTGCTATTACCTCATCAACGGATTGCAACATCGACAAGAATACATATAGCAAACCTAAACTCGCAGTTTCATCATAGCAAGCTATAAGGCTGGATGCTAATCACATAATCTAAATATTACTTGTAAACTTAAATCATTTGAATAGGAAGAGCATTTGAAAACTTTCTTCAATCTTTCCTTAGTAGAAGAAAGTTGGGCGTAACAGAACTCTTGGTTTCACTATTTTTCATTTATAAAGGTGAATCGCCTCCAGCACAGTAAAGTTAGTCACCCAATCAGATCAATCAGTTTCTTAGTGATTCTCTCCTCATATGACGCACTAATCCACAAGTTATCTATTTTTTTTTATTGAGTAAATACTTCTTATACATATACATATCCGCCGTGGGGATTGAACCCGAGTCACATCACCGATAATGCAAGTTTGATTAAATGCATCGATCTCTCTAGAAGATTAATAACCTTATAATCCTAAGCCCTTTTCAAGTTCTATAAAAAGAATTTGAAAAAGACATTCAACTCTATAGTCCTTCAGCAAAGGAAAACATAAAAACCATTATAATATTACATATTTAACGCATGGAACTTTCGATGAATGTAAAAAGAGAGTTTTATTTGAAAATAACAACTATTCTAGACATTCCAATTAAACAAGAGAGCTCACAGAATCACTTACTCACACCTTGCTAATCGAGAGATTACTTTTCTAGAAGTGTTCGCTAAAAATAAGCCATCTGAAACTTCACAAACACCTCTAGTGGAACTTCTAGTTGAATCTCCCCTTCTATGCATTCCTCATTCATCTCCTCTACTCTCCTCCTTTTTCCCAAAGCCTGCTTGAACTTTCACCTTTCCTCAAAACTCAAGCATGTCCCTTCTCTATCAGAGTAGGAATTTAACTCCCTATCATTTGCGTGATGGTGTTCTTTTACCCACATTAACCACCTCATCGCATTAATAAAAACCCACTACATTTACCTTTGGATGGTTGTTTTTCTGCAACTGAACACATGGTAAAACTATAGTTCATCTCATAAATCAATATGTCCATGAGTCTCCTTCAATAGAAAATGGATTAACTCAATTAAAAGTTCCATAAATGAAAACTCCTAATCTTGCTACGTTTAGACAGAAGGTAAAGTTAAAACAATATTTTCATCTCTTTGTCCAGGTGGAAACACAAAGAATATGAATATATATATACAACTTTCTTTGCAGCAAATCATGTTATGTAATAAAATCATATAGTTTATCAAGTTGAAGATAATTTTTATCAAAACTTGATATCACAACTCTTTTCCTTTCAATCTTTTATCTTTTTAAATGGCTAGATATTTTTCTTCCCCAAGGAAAAAGCCCTCTTTTCCTGCAAGAGAGCAAATCTACAATAGCATCATATACCTCCATGAATTATTTTGGCTATCAAAAATAAACATGAGAAAATCAATTATTTTGTTAAAAGATATATCATATTTTTTATGAAACATATACTTTGCATACATAAAAATGAAGTGACCAAAACATATCATCAATAAGACAACTTTACAAATCATAAATCCATCCAAGTAGAAATTCTACCAAGGTAGGGTCATGACATCCTCCCCCCTTAGGCTCAACATTGTCCTCTGTTTTTTTCTAGTTCCATCAACAAAAGAAAATAACAATTACATATTGTTTTCAAATAAGAAAGAAATTTATTTTTTAATGTCTGCTACTTTCTCTCAAGTAGCATTTCTTTTGGAATAACTGTCCCACTGGACCTTACATTGCTCAAATATCCCTTTCCTCATTGATTTAGAATGGAACTCAAGGATATTTATAGGTCAAACCTCTATAGCCTCCGGGTTCACCATCTGTAATTTAGAAAATTTTCGCACATGATCAGGGTTAGCTATTTATTTTCTAAGTAATGATATGTGAAAGATGTTGTGAATCTTCGATAGATTATATGGTAAGGCAAGTCAGTAAGCCATAGGACTGATATTTTTTGTAATTTTAAAGAGTCCAACAAAATAAGGATCTAGTTTTGTGTATTTGATAACACTCTTCTTTGGTCTCACTCTTAGAAACACTCTGTCACCTACAAAAAACTCTCTTGGTGACCTCTTTAGGTCAGTATAACTCTTCTGATGATATGTAGCTTCTTTCAACCTTTCTCTGATCATTCTCAATTGTTGCTCTATTTCTTTGACCATATCGGATCCAAACATAATTCTATCTTCTATATTATCCTAAGATAATGTTGTCCTACACCTTCTACTATACAAAACTTCAAATGGAGCCATGCCTAGGGTCAAATGGTGACCATTTTTATAGGTAAATTTGACCAAGTGCAGGTAATCTTCCCATCGGGTTTTCTGATCCATGTAATACATACAAAGCATGTCCTCTAAAACCTAGTTTACCCTTTCAATTTTCTCGTTGGTTTTTGGGTGATATGCAAAACTGATGTTTAATCTAGTACCAATGGCTTGATGTAAAGCTTACCAAAACTCAAATGTGAATCTCGAGTCCCTATCTGAAATGATCACTTTTGAAAACCATGAAGCTTGAATATTTCCATGGAAAATCTGTTAGCCACAATCATGGCATCATCCTTGGTATTTTTGGTATAAAGTGTACAATCTTGGTCAGTCTATTGACCATAACTAGGATTGCGTCATGCTATAATCTGGTCTTTGGTAAACCTACAGTAAAATCCATTGAAATTACTTGTCATTTCTATGCTGGTACATCATGAGGGTACAATAGTCTTGCAGGGCCTTTACTTTTTGGCATTCAATAAATTAGGTAACAAATTCCATATGTACCTCTTCATTCCTGGCCAGTAGAAGGTTTTCTTCATATTCTCACTCATTTTTGTCCCTCCTAGATGAATAGAATATGAAGATCTATGTGCTTCATTCATGATTATTTTTTTAATTCATTGGCCTTTGGAACTACTACCCTATATTTAAAGCACAAGAACCTATCCTTGGTGTTGAAATCCTTACTTTCATCAAATTTTATTTCCATACTTTCTTGGATTTGATTGTAAAATACATCCTGTTGCTGCATTTCATTAACTTGTTCCATCAAGTCCACATGGATGTGAGACAAGATAGCTATGTGTCTTCTCCTATTGAGTGCATCAACAACCTTATTTTCCTTCCCTTTGATGTATTCAATGCCAAAATCATATTCAACAATAAATTCCATCCATCTCCTCTGTCTGGAATTTAGCAAATGTTGAGTAAATATATACTTCAAACTTTGAAGGTCTATTCTCAACTCAAAGGGAATTCCTATCAAATAGTGTTGCCAACTTTTGAGAGCAAAAACCACTGCTGCCAATTCTAGATCATGGATTACATAATTAACCTCATGTCATTTTAGTTTCTTGGATTCATAAGCTATTACTACCTCATATTGTGAGAGCACTCCTTCCAAACCTTCCAATATTGCATTTGTACACATAGCCACCCTAAGGGTCTTGTATCTTTAGTATGGCAGAGGTAGTGAGTCTTTGTTTGAGTAGATCGATAGATTCCTCACATTTATCCGTCCACTTGAATTCTTTTTCCTTCCTCTGAAGGTTAGTTATTGGAGTGGTTATCTTGGTTTACTCCTTCACATAATACTTGTAATATCCAGTCAAACCCATGAAACTTCGAACTTCCATCATATTTTTTGGCGGTGTCCAATTCAATATAGCTTCCATTTTCTTAGGATCCACTATGATCCCTTCTACTAATACAATATGCCCTAAATATTACACTTCTAACATATAAAATTCACACTTCAAAAAGTTCCTATACACCTAATTCTTTCTTAGCAGCTCCAACACAATCTCAAGGTGTTTGTCATGCTCAATGTTATTCCAAGAATATATCAAAATATCATACAATAATACAAGAACAAATGGATCCAAAAGCTTCCTAAAAATATTGCTCATCAAATTCATAAATGTTGTTGGAGAATTCAATAGACCAAAAGGTAAGACAGTAAATTCATAATGTCTATAGTGAGTTTTGAAGGTTGTCTTATGGATATCCTCTTCTTGAATCTTCAACTGGTGGTATATCGACTTTAGATCAATATTTGAAAAGATAGTGGTATCATTAAGTTGATCGAAAAGATATTCAATTTTGGGTAATGGATATCTATTTTTAGAGGATATTTGTTTGTGCATAGTCTATACATAGTCACAAGGAACCATTCTTTTTTTTGACAAATAGTACTGGTGCAACCCACAGTGACATGCTTGGTCTAATCAATCCCTTTTTCAACAATCCTTGCAATTGTACTTTTAGTTCTTGCATCTCAATTGGATTCATTCTATAAGGAGCTCTATGAATAGGTTATGTTCCAGGTTGAAGTTCAATTATGAAATCAAATTCATATTTAGAGGTAATCCAAGTAAATCCTCTAGAAATACATCTCTGAAATTTTGAAGTACTAGGTGTTTCTCAAACACCTCTTCCTTCTTTTCATCTTCTATCTCACTTAACTTCACTACATAAATTTTTCCTACTCTCTTCATTGTATTCTTAAGTTGCATTGCAGAGACGATCTAGGATAAAAAAGCCCCCTGTAGGCAATGCACCCTCTGTACTTTCCCACCATCCATCTATCCTATAAATTTATTATAGCCTTATGTGCATGCAACCAATCTATTCCTAGCACTACATCAAAAGCATATAGTGGTATTACATAAAGGAAACCTACAGCTGTGCCACTAGGTAAGATAATTTCAGCCATAGGGTAACATTGATCTATAGAGTTGGTTTATCCTGAGCCATAATTGATATTCCACTCATGTGCCAAGATTCCTAGCCTTTCTAGTATATTTTGAATTAAGCTAGTGGAAAAAATTTATCTATGACACCACTATCAATCAAAATTCTAACATTTCTACCAAATATCTTACCTTTTATCAGTAGTGGAGTGGATTGTCCTTTCACATTTTGACTCCCTGTTGCTACATAGATCTTGTGTGCAGATTATTTATAAGCTAATTCCTTTCCTTTAGAAATTGATCCTGCTTTAAGTGGACATTTTTTGGTGTAATGTGGAGCTCCATATTCATAACATCCTACTTTGGGTCTTGCATGTGTTTTCTACTTCTATCCATATTTTATTTTCACTACTAGTGAGGGATTGGTATGACCCTATTTTGGTGGTTGGTTATCACCACTATTGGGATTGTTAGGATTTTGCTTCTTCCCTTTGAACCTTTTCCTAAAATTTTCTTGCTTTCTGTCATTTCTTCTATCCTGCGTAGGGGAAATCTTGTTTGCCTAATCACTTTTCCATTTCATGAACCCTGCACTATTTTTTTTAGTAACTCTTTGTCCTGCTCAGATGCCCCTTCATAATCGAAGTAAGACTTGAGATAGATTTTGGATTTCCTAACCAGATCATAGGTCTTTTGAAGAGTACTAGGTTTCTGCATATTCACTTCATGCCATACTCTACGATTCAATCCTAGAATAAACTTATGTATCTTCATTTTCTCATTATACACAGGCACATACTTTAGTAGCTTGATGAATTTTTTATAATAAACTTTCATCGTATTATTCCCTTGTCTAAGGTTGGTGAATTCCTCAAATTTATTGGTGTAGAAGTGTTCAGTGAGGAATATTTCTTTGAAAGCTATCACAAAGTTATCCCATTTAAAATCAACTACAACCTCAATATCTAGTTCACCACTATATGTTTCCCACCAATCTAAATCAATCCCTTGTAAATTAAAAGTAGCATAGGACGTTTAGGTGCCAGTGGGATAGCTCTTCATGTTACAGAAAATATTTATCTCCTTCAACCAAGCTTTGGCTTTATCACCATCTTCTTATCCATTGAACTTGGAGGATTTTAGGTGTTTCATGTCCTTGCCCAATTCTACCTCAAGTAAAATTCTAGTCTATTGATCCTTCGAATGAATTTTATTCTCTCATTCCATCCTAGAATTTGTAGCTTGTGAATCTTGATTCACTATAGCTTCTAATACAAACTTTTGTGTTTCCATATGTTCCCTTAGTAAAACCAATATTGTAGTGATATATTTCCTTTTTGTACCAAGGTTATCCACATCTACATTTGTGGTACTGATATCTACATTATTTTGCCATGTCTTCCTCGTTGATGGGGTATCACCCCCTCTCCTTCTCTTGGGTGATATTATTCATGACCACACACAAGAGAGATAGTAGGAATCAATTCATAATTTCATCCTTGAATTGTTTCTCCTATTGGAAACTATATTCTTAGTTACCCTATCTAGATAATCGAGGTCTATCTTTAGTAGACCCACTTTCTTTGTAGGTATAGTTTTTACATGGTGTATTATCCTACTATACTCCTCTATACTTACCCAAGGAAATTCATATCCCTACGAACCAAGTGCTATGATACCAAATGTCACAACCCCAAATTTTAAAACATATATATATATATATATATATATATATATATATATATATATATATATGTATGTATGTATTTATATATATAGGTATTTATATATACTCCTAAGGAGTTACCACTAAACAAGGATTTCCCCTATGATTTACAACACACTTACAAATATCCTTAATACGAAGAAAGCTCTTCTTATAAGGATTTGACACCCATCCCTACATATCTCGTATATCCATCTATGAGAGTGTACTAGGTTTAGATTTCAATTTCTTAAGCTATATCTCTCATTGATTCCAACAAGCTAGCCGTCCTCCCATCATCCTATCAAAGGGAGTATGCTATCATCCTACACTACTCAAGTACATATAAGTATGTGTATCGAGTGTAAATGATACAACTATCTCTCTCATCATTGCCATGAGCTAGTTAGTTTCTTGCATAACTCTTTCAATATTAAATTAATTGGTCTATCATTATGATTTCTCAATTAATCATTACACACCCCTAATAATTCACTATATATAATACATGAGACTTAATCAAAGGTAACTTACTAACTTAGGTTCATTTCTCTATTGCACCCTTCAAATCCCATTATGAAGGTTTTTAAATGATACCTTAGGATATTGCACAACCCACTTCATGTTGGGAACCATGTATATGGTTCCAAAATTTCAAGCTTATATATGTTCTATATAAGAATATCCTACGAAGATGAATTTAATTTAATTGGCCTAAATTAGATCATCAATCAATATCTCATTATTATTTTCTAATTCAACCATTTCAACCACTTAACATATGGCAACATATCTACGTGTTGTAGGTGATTTGGAGAGGGTAGTGAAATCCTCCAAGGGATGTCCCTAGTATGAATCTCCACCCTACCAAATGCATATTGGGTACCCAAACTCTAGTTGATAATGCTGGTGCGGTTAGGGCCGAGCACGACTCCTAGGTGATTTTGACAGTGTAGAATCCTTTGGTCATGGTTTCTCAGACCAAGGTGGCCTCGTAAGGGGTTTTTTTCTAAATTCAAAAAAACATATGGCAACATTATTAAACTTCCTCTAAATAGTTTCCTCATAAAAGCCCACATCACTTTAATTACCTACCATAATACAAGTTCAATCTATTCTAACCAATAACTACTGGTAATCATATCATTAAGCAAATCAAATCTGCAAATAAAGTCTATATTCAAAGAATACTAAAATATCTTTAACACTTCCAAGCTGGTATTTTTATCACAAATGAAATATAACATGAATAACATTCAAGGTATATCACTATTCCATGAACCTCTCTTCATATTCTTGTAAAGGATTAACACACTATAATAATTCATATAGTTTCTTTAAAATATATTGAAGTCATCACTCAAACCATTTCATATTACATTGTACTACCATAAAATAATAACACAACAACATTCACACAACACATAGTTTTACCCTAAGAAAAACTTCGAATGGAAAACCCAACCAAAACGATTTCTTTCTTTTATTTAAAATTCATAATAATACATCGAGTGGGTAGCATACCAAAATACCCCTCTTTTCCTTCTCCCCTATTGGGAGTTTACTAACATAATATTTTATCATTAAAATACAGTTAGCTCTTTGTACTTATAATATCAATTTGCCTTCACAACTTGAGCAAGTGCTTTCCTCGACAACCAAACTTAGCAATAGTCTCCTTTTTCTTGTGATAATACATTACAAATTCATCTATCAATTAATAATGCATTTTAGGTTCCTGTAGAGACTCAAGTAGTTTACGTAGGTTCCACTGTTGCATTCTTTGTCTTCAATATTATCAGAAACAAACACAAGAAAGATTCTATTTGACTAGAATTTGAAGAAAAGCCACAAATCATTTGCAACCTTAAATAGCTATGAATATTTTTATTCAAATCCTACTCTCTTTCTTTTCGGAATACATCCAACAATTCCTTCTAAAAAAGTTTTTTCACTTCTACATTATTATAAGACGGTTTTAATTCCCTTTAATACAACTCTTTAAAGATTAATGCAAAGCATCACTCAACCAACAAAAGTATTCTGTTTTATAAAAATATTACAACACAATAAATCTAGGCCTATCTCATGCACCTTTCTTCAACCCATTGGAGAATTCCAATAAATTTATCTCCAACTATGTTATTACAACTATAACAATAAAATAAAGCTTTAAAATACATCATTAACTACCAAAGCAACTAAGTCACTTATTTTCCACTCGATCTATTACTAAAAGGATTTAGGATATTTCTCTTTAAAATTTTGGGAGTTTGCAATCTCTACTTTCAATGTCATAAGTCAAAAAACTCAGAGAGCCAACACATATTTTCAATAGTAAATCCCAACCTTAAGTTCATTTCTCCTAAAATTTCTAGAGTTGCTAATGTGAGCAGAAAATACAATGTGTTATTACCTCCTCAAAGGATTGCAACGTCGACAATTAAACATCTAGCAAACCTAAACTCATAGTTTCATCATAGTAAGGTAGAAGGTTGGCTACTAATCACATAATCCATATATTACTTGTAAACTTAAATCGTTTGAATAGGAAGAGCATTTTGAAACTTTCTCCAATATTTCCTTAGCAGAAGGAAGTCGGGTATAACAAAACTCTTAGTTTCACTATTTTTCTTTTAAAAAGGTGAAACCCCTACGACACAGTGATGTTAGTCACTCATTTAGATAAATCAGTTTCTTAGTGATTCTCTCCTCAGATGATGCACTAATCCATAGGTTTTTATTTTTATTAAATACATCGATCTCTCTAGAAGATCAATAACCTTAAAATCTTAAGCCCTTTACAAGTTCTCTAAAAAGGATTTAAAAAATACATTCAACTCTATAATCCTTCAACAAAGGAAAACATAACAACCATTAAAATATTATGTATTTAACACCTAAAACTTCTGATGAAGGTAAAGAGAGAGTTTTATTTGAATAGAACAAAAATTCTAGACATTTCAATTAAACAAGAAAGCTCACAGAATCACTTACTCACACCTTGCTAATTGAGGGATTACTTTTCCAGAAGTGTTCACTAAAATAAGCCATTTGAAACTTCACAAACACCTCCAGTGGAACTTCCAATCGAATATCCCCTTCTCTGTGTTCCTCCCCCCTCTTCTCTGCTCTCCTTCTTTTTCCTAAAGCCTACATAAAATTTTGTCTTTCCTCTAAACTCGAGCATGTCCCTTCTCCATCGAAGTAGAAAATGAACTCGTCATAATCCGTGTGATGGTGTTCTTTTGCCCACATTACTCATCGCATTAATCAAAACCCACTACATTTACCTTCAGGTACTCATTTTTTTGTAACTCAACACATGGTAAAACTATCGTCTCACAAATCAGCACATCCATGAGTCTCCTTCAATAGTAAACAAATTTACCTTAATTAAAAGTCCCATTAATGAAAACTCCTAATCTTGCTACGTTCAGTCGGAATGTAAAGTTAAAATAATTTTTTCATCTCTTTATCCAGGTGGACACACAAAGAATATGAATATTTATATACAACTTTATTTGTAGCAAATCATGTTATTTAACAAAATCATATAGTTTATCAAGCTAAAGATCATTTTTATTAAAACTTGATATCACAACTCTTTTCCTTTCAATATTTTGTCTTTTTAAATAGCTAGATCTTTCTCTTCCCAAGGAAAAAGACTTTTTTTCCTGCAAGAGAGAAAATATACAATAGCATCATATAATTCCATGAATTATTTTGGCTATCA
This sequence comes from Wollemia nobilis, assembly GCA_028583015.1. Taxonomy (NCBI): domain Eukaryota; kingdom Viridiplantae; phylum Streptophyta; class Pinopsida; order Araucariales; family Araucariaceae; genus Wollemia; species Wollemia nobilis. The sequence continues at coordinate 17,131 of JAQPPZ010000094.1, read as the reverse complement.
AAAAATAAACATAAGAAAATCAATTATTTTGTGAAAAGATATATCACATTTTTCATGAAACATATACTTTACATACATAATTATGAAGCAACCAAAAATCTCATCAATAAGACAACTTTGCAAATTATAAATCCATCCAAGTAGAAAGTCTGCTAAGGGAGGGTCATGACATCCTCCCCCCTTAGGCTCAACACAGTCCTTTGTACTTTTTTCTAGTTCCATCAACAAAAGAAAATAACAATTACATATTGTTTTCAAACAAGAAAGGAAAATTTTATGCTTTGCTACTTTCTCCCAAGTAGCATTTCTTTCGAAATAATGGTCCCACTAGACCTTACATTGCTCTAAGGTCCCTTTCCTCATTGATTTGAAATGGAACTTAAGGATATTTATTGGTTGGGCCTCTATAGCCTCTGGGTCTGCCATCTGTAATTTAGAAACTCACACATGATCAAGGTTAGCTATATATTTTCTAAGCAATGATATGTGAAGGTGTCATGAATATTTGATAGATTGGGTGGTAATGCAAGTTGGTAAGCCATAAGATTGATCTTTTCTCTAATTTCAAAGGGTTCAACAAAATAAGGATCTAGTTTTATGAATTTGATAGCACTTTTCTTTGGTCTCACCCTTAGAAACACTCTATCACTTACTGTAAACTCTTTTGGTAACCTCTTTAGGTCAGCATAACTCTTCTAATGATCTACAACTTCTTTCAAATTTTCTATGATCATTATTAATTGTTGCTCCATTTATTTGACCATAGGACCCAAACACAATTTTATTCTTTTAGATTATCCCAAGATAATGGTGTCCTACACCTGCCATATAGAGCTTCAAATGGAGGTATGCCTAGGGTCGAATGGTGACCGTTGTTGTAGAAAAATTCTACCAAGTGCAAGTAATCTTCCCATCAGTTTTTTGATTCATACAATACATGCGAATCATGTCCTCTAAAACTCAGTTTACCCTTTCAGTTCTCCCATTGATTTCTAGGTATGAAAAACTGGTATTTAATATGGTGCCAATGGCTTGGTGCAAAGCTTACCAAAACTCGAATGCGAATCTCGAGTCCCTATATGAAATGATTACTTCTGGGAAATCATGAAGCCTAAATATTTCCTTGGCAAATTTGTTAACCACAATCAAGGCATCATCTTTGGTATTTCTAGGTATAAATTGTGCAACCTTGGTCGGTCTATCAACCACAACTAGGATTGTACCATGCTATAATATAGTCTTTGGCAAATCTACAATAAAATCCATTGAAATCACCTGCCATTTTTGTGTTGGTACATCATGAGGGTACAATAGTCCTATAGGATGTCTATTTTTACCTTTAATTTCTAGCATTCAAGACATTAGGTGACAAATTCCATTATGCCCCTCTTCATTCCTGGCTAGTAGAAGGTTTTTTTCATATCCTCACTCATTTTTTCCCTTCCTAGATGAGTAGAATATGGAGATATATGTGCTTCATTCATAATAATTTTATTCAATTCACCAGCCTCCAAAAATACTACCCTATGTTTAAAGCATAAGAACCCATCCTTGATGATGAAATCCTTACTTTCATCAAATTTTATTTCCATCCTTTCCTGAATTTGATAGCAAAACACATACTGCTATTGCATTTTCTTAACCTATTTTATTAAGTTCACATGTATGCGAGACAAGACGACTATGTGTATTCTCCTACTAAGTGCATCAACAACCTTATTTTCCTTCCCTTTGATGTATTCAATGTCAAAATCATATTCAATAAGAAATTCATCCATCGTCTCTAGTTGGTATTTAGCAAAGGTTGAGTAAATATATACTTTAGAGTTTGATGGTCTATTCTCAATTCAAAGGGTCTTCCTATCAAATAGTATTACCAATTTTTCAAAGCAAAAATCATTGCTTCCAATTCTAGATCATAGGTTGCATAATTGACCTATCTATGAGAGCACTCCTCCCAAACCTTCCAATGATGCATCTGTACACACAAAAAATCTATCTTGAGGGTCTGGTATCTTTAGTTTCTTTATAGGCATTCTCTATCATTTTGTAACCTATCCAACTGTAGTTGGTTTATGGTTTGTCTAGGTAGTGGATAAATTGTGTAGGGCCTATAATCCATTACATCAATGCAAAGGGACTTGACATGTTCTATGGGTCCAACAGGGTTGGCTACCCATTTTCCATGATCGAGGGAAGTCATATTAATCTAATGCTTAGGTTTTAAGGAGAACTCCATGTACTTGGATGGTGCAGAGGCACAATATGCTTACATGGAGCATTCTCCTTGGGAAGAAAGAGGATGAACTGGATCTTCTAGTTCCTCATCCTCAAAATAGAGGTAAGAAAATGAGGTTGCATTATGAGGATTATGAGGACCATACCTATCTAGTTAGCAAATTTTCTATTCATCCATGGATGATCGAGTGGAGTGACTCACCCATCCAGGCTAGGTGATGGTGCACATTTCTAATCTCACTCAGATCAATGGATAAATCAAGTTAAAATGTGGATCTGTGGCAATCTCCTACTAGGCCCCTTAGTGAGTGTATTATGTCAGCAATAGTGTGAGATCTATTTTGATCAAGAAGCTCATATTTTTGATCATATGGAGGACCCATATATGCCTCTTATATTGGAATATCTTGAAGGTTAGATTCCCTATAAGTGGTGTCAATGTTATGATGAAGTCTAGGACAATATTTGAGAATGACCAAATCCTTAGGATTGAAGTGAAGACATATTATACATCCTTTTATGTTTTCAGCAACACTAGCTCGTGAGTGAGCTCGGCTACATATAGTTACCATGATCTTTGATTGCATAAACAATAAAAAAATAAATAAAGTGTACAATAGTATTATCTCTTTTAATTTTTCTCTATGAATCCCTATATTGTTTTGTGTGTTTTAATGTTGAAACCCCTAATACTATGAAACTAAGGGTAGATAAAAATAGAAAATTACTAAAAGGTAGTTTGAGAACACCCCCTTTTCAAAGAATGTAATCCAAATGGAAAAAGGTGGTTTCCTACTGGATATCGAATCAAGGTAACCTAAGGAATCAAAAATCACCCCTCTAGGGAGACCACGTTGTCTAAGTCCTGCTACTAGCCCAATGAGAGTTAGCTTCACACTCAGGTGTGCTTGGACACAAATGATAGTTGCATTCCACTTATTATTTTACCCTGTGGTAAAAAGGCACTACTAATCCTTCCTACTCTAGGTGCACCCAAGAGTAGGGGACCTTTCGATAATGAAATCTAAAAATCCACTCGCTTTGGCCACTAGGTATCTATGGTGTGAGCCAACGAATGGAGATGAAGCCCGCCATCGCTAGTATCGATTAATGATTAGTGATGAAATAAAATCATTAATGTTAAAGTGAAGCATGGTGTGTGGGGTTATTTTTATTTTATGCAAAAGAAATTAAAATCATAGAGCATTCGATATTCTTTTACTAATGCATAAAAAATGACGTTTCAAATTCAAATTTCTAAATAATGAACGTTTTAATTTCAGAAACCTGTAAGATGCAAAATCCTACATGAGTAGCCTTTAAGTAGATAACAAGCAATCAAACCACAACAATAATAAAATAGAGGTCATCTTTGTAAGGGATAGTTTGTAGAAGACGTCATTTGATACAAAGATAATCAGAAATAGAGGTCATTTAGGATAGGGGCGACCATAGACAGAGGTTCTGACCAAGGGATGATCATATACAAAATGTCTTAAATACTATAACCTCTAAAATTATTTCACTTAAGCATGAAAATATACTTTTATTTAATAAAAATATAGAAATAAAGTCATAATGGCTTATTGTGATAGCCTACGTCTGATGTAGATGCTGTCTTTTTGGCTCTTCTACTATCTGCTTTGAGGCCATGTTTGAGAGGGATGGTTGCACCTACTTACCATCTCTGCAAGGGACGGTGGCACCTATTGACCATATTTGAAAGGGATGGTAGTACCTACAATTTAAGAACACAAAAAATAATAGCAATTAGTATTGAAATTATGAAATGTGGGCTAAGTCTGGTCATGATCACCACTAAAGTATGCTAAAAAGATTGTTCACCTATGAAATGAAATAAAGAAAAAAATAGATAGCAAATTATGTAACCATATTGATAAAAGAAGATATGAAATAATGGTGCCCTTTTTATTAATGTCAATTTTATCCTTCAAGAGGGTTACAATGGGACCCAATTGAGGAATTTGCTACCAATTCGATACAAATATTTACAATAAGAAAAGTAATACAGGTGTATCTTGTAGAATATTTCTTGCACCCTCACAAACTAATTATTTATAGGTTCTTCAGACCGTCGTGATGTAGGATAATGAGATGTGAATATTTATGCCATTTGCTCCATAATAAAGACCTGTAATATGTGCACAAGAAAATATAAAGAGCATCAAAATAATATGAAGAGCCTTTCAAGATAAGGCCCATAATAATGATAAATAAAGTGATAAAGAAGCTGAAATACGATAAATACATGCATGAAAATGAAATCAAACTATGCTAAATAGTAATTAAAATGCTGCTAAATATAATAAAAGAAAGAAAACACGGAATGGATCTCATCTCGGGAGGTTGTCTCTATATGGGATGATCTTGCATGTTGGTCATCTCTTAGAGATATGGTCATACCTGCAAGCCATCTCTAAGAGACGACTGCTAAAAAATGAGTAATTTTATTGTGGTCAATGTGAGGTGATGTCGAGTTTGATCTATGAATGAATTGACTTTCTTGGTGCACTCATGAGGAACGACTTAGGAGTGAAATATGACATCGAAGCAAGGGCATTAGATGGTACAAGAAGCACAAATTCGAGCTTCAACCTTCAAGGTGGTCCATTGGCATGCTTGGAAGCTCCATGGTTAAATTTTAGTAGCACTTCATTGCTTTGAGAATGAAAGCTCTTTGATTATTCAATTCGACAATACTTCATTGCATCAAAAATTTAGGATCAATCAATGAAGGTTAAGCACCATTTTATAGACTTTCCAATGGGATTCCAAGCTTGCAAGGGAAGCCAAGAAGCAGTTAGGATCAAGAAATGTAACCAACCATTTTTTGAAAACTGTCATGCAACTGACTCCATTATGTCGTTATGTCTAGTTGGCATGTGTAACCGTTTAAAAATGTGGTAGGAACTTGCTTCTGGTGCGACCATATTGAGGTGAGATGCTCATGACTACAGGTTATCTCGGGGTAAGATGGTCATGATTAGGGGCCATCTCGGGGTAAGAAAATCTTGGCTGCAAAGGGAATTTCCTACCTGTTTGAGTGGTGAAAACCATTGTTAAGCCCTAGGACTAACCAAGGTGGGTCATATGGCCTTAAAAGGTGTCCATATAGGTAGTATCCTCAAAATGACATGTTTTAGGTGGATACAAGGGTAAAAAGTTAATAGGACAAAATCCAAAATTTACTTCCTTAACACTTCAACTAATATGAAAGGAAGAATTTGTAGGTTACTTCAAATGGAGGAGGCAAATTTACTAGTAACTTATCTAGGGATGCCTTTATTTGAGGGGGGAATGAGAATAGAATTATGGAATCTAGTTATTAGTAAAGTTTAGAATAAAATTCCAGCTTGGAAAGGTATATGGTTATCATTAGCAGGAAGAGTGTAGTTAATTAATTCAGTCTTACAGGCCATTCCAACATATTTATATTATTATATTCTATGCCAAAATTAGTTGAAAAATGTTTAATCCATATTATGCGATCCTTTTTATGGTCAAGTTTACATGATAAAAGGAAATTACCTTTGGTGAAATGGAGCAAGGTGTATGATGATAAAACTATGGGAGGTCTTGGTATAAGAGTTCAAGTAATTTGGAGATTGTATGAAAAGAGTCAAAGATAATGGGCAAGAATTCTTCTAAGTATGTTGAGCCTAATGACCCAATTTTAATGTTTACTACATTCTCTCTACCAAATGGTCTTTGAAATGATTTAAAAAAATTATTGATCTAATGATTAAATATTTGATATAGGTGGTGGGAACTAGATAAAAAAATTCTATTTGGATGGATTACTTGGTGTCGTAAAAAACCACTCAATTTAGATCCAATTTTGAAACCTTGGATGAGATTGCTTCAAGATAAATATGGTGATAGGGTTTCAAACATTTTGTACAAGGACCAGGAAGGAAGATACAAATGGAAAGAATATTTTTTACAAGTATACAAGACATTGATTCTAGGAGGTAATTGAGTAGAAAGATAGCTGTGATTATTCCAATGGGAGCCAAGGATAAATTGATTTAGGAGTTGAATAGCTCAGGAGAATACACAATAAGAAGTGGATATAATATAAAGCACCAACAAAATTGTAATATCACTAGAATATGGAGAGATATATGGGATATCCCAATCAATCCTAAATTCAAGATGTCTATTTGTCTAGTATGTTATAGAAGAATTTTATCTTGGGATAACCTTATAAAAAGATGTTTTCATGGTCCCTCTCAACGTGTTCTTTGTAAAAAGGAGGAGAGTATAGATCATATCTTGGGACATTGCTCAATAGTCTGGAAACTATGGCAACAGATTCTTAATATGTTTGGTAAATGCATGATGATGAATAGCATAATTGAATATTGGTTAAAGCAATGGTAAAACACTTATAAAAGTGAGGCTTTATAGACAATATGGGATATATCAAAATATACAATACTTTGGATTGTATGGATAGAAAGGAATAGAAGAATATTTAAAGGAAAGAAAAGCAATTTAGAGGTAATGAAAAGGAAGATATTTTTAGCCATAGAGGATTCTAAACCAACCCTTTTAGCTCACCTAGTCCCTAATTTAGAGGTAGAGAGCCTTGATATATGGATTCAAGTCATTAAATGGAATTACGATGTTAGGTACAAGAGAAGCAAAAATAAGGTAAAGAATTATGACATGGAAACCACCAGATGTGGAGTGGGTTAAATTAAATTTTGATGGAGCATCTATAGAAAATCAAGAACCAGTAGGAGGAATAATTAGAAATAATAGAGGATATATTTTATTTCATTACACTTTCAATAGTGGATTTAAGACAAATAACGAAGTTGAAGCTTGGGTGGCTTTAAAAGGGTTAAAAATATGCAAGCAAATGAAATGGAATAAAGTATTCATAGAAGGTGATTCTATCATAGTAATAAATGTAATTTTGAGGAAAGAAAAGGCTCCATGGAACATACAAGAGATAATTGTGGAAATTCAAGATCTTGCTAAAGAGTTTGAAGAAATCAAGTTTACACACATTAAGGAAAGAAAACAAATATGTAGATAGGCTAGCCAATAGAGGGGTTTTGATTGAGGATATTGAAGTTAAATTCTCCTTTCCATGGTTAGAGGAAGTAGTAAGTTTAGTTAAAGCTAACAAGAAAAATTTGACTGCTTGAATCAAATAATTATTAAGATTTACTTTAATGGTTTCCATTGGTAATATATGCTTTATTTTATTGAATCAAATAATAATTAAGATTTACTTTAATGTTTTCCATTGGTAAAATATGCTTTATTTTATTGAAGCAAATAATGGTTAAGATTTACTTTAATGTTTTTCATTGGTAATATATGATTAATTTTATAATAATGTGTTTTTATATAAACTATTTATTATAACTTTTGTGGTTGCACTTGTGTTTTAGGAAGGAAAATAGTAATCTAGATTTGGTAAAGCGGACTATGATAGTGCGATATTATAGAAATATTACTCTACTAGGATGAAACACATAGATAGTAGAGGTAAATTTTTGGTATTATGAAGGCTTCTATAGAAAAATGTCAAGAAGAATACTGAATTCTGGAATATTTGTATTCATATATAAAATTGAAAAGATCCTAAAAATAAAAATCAAGAATTTAGACATTTTATGTAAATGATGTAGGTTTCTAGCTACAGGATCTCAATGGAAATGATAAGTGTATATATTTGTAAAGTATCAAGCTCTAAAGAAGAGAGTTATAATTTTTCAAGGGTGGGGGACCCGAGTACAACCCCTTATTAGCCAACCCAAAAAAAATAAAGACCTTTCTTAAAAAAGGAAAAATGTTGTTTATAGAGAGAAAGACTTTTATTAGAAAAGAAGAAAATATATTAATAGATAGAAAACTAATTAAAAATAACTAAAAAAGGGAAGATAATAAAAAAATTAGGGGATCACATATAGAAAAGTCTATTTATTGTATGAAGGATGTCTAATTATGAGGTGCAAGGCACCCATTGTAATTCAGTTTTATTTGAATTCAGCATAACTTAGTTGGATGCAATCAAGCAATAGGAGAAATAAAATTTTGAATAATGCAATAGTAATTTGTGGTTTATATTATTTGATATGAGTTTATATATCTTTTTTAGTGTGTGTTTGCTTTGCATAATATTTCACCTTCTCTGAAAAACAATATTTGATATTAGAGCTAGGTTTGTCTGTGAGAAGAAGACAAAGAAGGTTGCAGTAAGGAGAGCCATAATAGAGGTAAAAGAAATAGCAGTAATAATTTAATATGGTTACTAGCAATAGGGAGATCCATAATAGAGGTAAAAGAAATAGCAGCAACATTTTAATATGGTTACTAGCAATAGCAATCTAAATATTAGTCAACCTCAAATTCCTATATTCAATTGGAACATTAAGATGAATACACTATTTATTTCTCAATATTTAAGGAATTTGGTTGAGAACAGTTACATAGAACCTACAAATGCACAAGATCTTGCTACTTGGTCTCAAGCACGATAATATTAATTAAAGGAGAACATAAAGGACTCAAAAGCCCTTTTATTTATTCAAAAAATAGTACATGAGTCAATTTTTCTAATAAATACTACAACAACAAAATCAAAAGAGGCATGGGATCTATTATAGAATGCATATCAAGGAACAAAAAATAAGGATACTGAGAGAACAAAGGAAATTAAAATAATGACAAAGAAAAATATGTAGAAACCTTCAACAAATCAGGATTTATCGTTGGGTTGTAGGAGAATGCTCCGATAATAACTAGGGAGAAATTGGTGATACAATTAAATGGAGAAGTTGCAAAAAATGAAAACATTGGCAATGAGAATAAGATAACCAATTTGCAAAGGCTCAACTAGGTTTTGGTTAAAGAAATTAAGAGCCAAGAGAAGAAAATAATGTTCTTTTAAAGAAAGAAAAAGAGCTCCAAGATTATGAAACAAATTTGAAGGAAGAGATTACAACATTGAGAGAAATCGTAAAACAAGTATAGGCAAAGGCAAAAATAAGCAAGAGAATAAGAAAGGGGAAGAGGCAGTTGGCCTAGGTCAACAGTAGTAGTGATGATGAAGACAATGAAACAATCCCTGCTTTCATTTTAAAAGACACTATAGATAAAGAGAAAGATAAAAATAAAAAATAAGAATAAAGTGAAAAGAAATGGAAATGAACAACATGATGTCATTGATTATTGGAATGGTTGTGAGAAAGACCATGTTGTTCAAGAACATAGTAGTGACAAAGAGATTGGTTGCTTTGAAAGGCACACCAAAGGTATTGGTTCTAAGTTTATAAAAATAATGGGATATAATAACAAAGGATTGGGAAGGAATGGACAATGCATAAGAGATCCAATAAAACCAAAAGTAGGGTCAACGAATGAAGGCCTTGGTTATATTGGTCAAACAGGAACTCGCAACACCACGTTTGCAAAATAAGTCTATGAAAAAGATAAAATATTTTGTTGCAGTCATTGTGGATGATCAAGACATGTGACAACTAAGTGTTGGGATTTGCATCCATGTGAGATTTATGGTGGAAAAAATCACCCTAAGAAATATTGTTGGAACAAAGATAAAATGGCCAACAAAATGCATGTTGATTGTGGTTGGATCAATGTGATGGAATGAGATAAAGTGAAAAAAATGTTGAGTTATTTTTACAAGAGAATGTTTTGTTCTCAAAAGAAAGCAAGTATAAGATGAAAAAAGTGGCATTGTGAAGAGAGAAATAATAAAATGGCAATAACTCCACAATTTCTATAGCAAAGAATAAAACCTTGTGGTAGAAGGACAAATTAAACTAAAGTTTTACAAAACCAATGACCAACTTGCTAATGTATTTTGTAAAGCATTATCAAAAGAAAAAGTCATAAGAATGAGAGAGATGTTGGAAGTTACTACATTAAGCATTAAGAGAGAGTGTTAATAATAATGCTTAGTAAATAGGAAAAACATTATGCTAAAATTAAACTTTTTCTTAGAAAAGAATTAAAATTGTTTATATATATAAACTTTTCTTTTTAAAAAAAAGTTGCTTATCAATAAAAAAAACTTTTATTAAAGAAAAAGAAAAGCTATTTATAAATAAAAAGACAACTTAAAATAAAAAACAAAAAAAAAATAAAAAACAAAAAAGTCTATTTATTATTAGCATGAAGGATGTTTATTTATTAAGTGAAAGTCAACAATTGAAAATCAATTTTAGTTGAATTTAGCAGAATTGGATATAATACACCAATTTGAAAAAATAAAAGTTTAAACAGAAAGAGGTTAACCCTCTTATGGTTTATATAGACATTTTATCCACTCCGATAATCGGCCTCTATGGATTGGTTCAAAGGCGTGCTCTTCTAATCCTCCATCTTCTATCAGGATGTTTGTTGGCTCTTCCCAGTTTTTCTAAGAACATAAAATTCCATGATGGGTCCCTCAACGGTTGAACCAGGGACCTTTTAGCTAAGGTTAACTTTCATCCGTTGGTAGCACCAACAAGACTTTACTCTCTCCACCATATGACATAGTTGTCCTATATTTTATTAAGTATTTTGTTAGAGATGAAAGATATTTATCTTTCATAGGGCATCATTCCCACTTTCTAATTCATGTTAAAAGAGGAGATAAGTCTATTGAATTTAAGTTTAATGTGTCCCATTATCTATTTAGTATGTTGGAAAACATGAGCATCAAATTTAAGCAATAAGTAAATTTAGAGACCCTTTCCCATCATAGACTTATTAAATTATTAGTGCTTGACTAGCTGGCCAAAGTAACCTTACCTAGAATGCATGACTTAGGGGTGCACAACTAGTGTTGATCACGAAAAGGACTAGTTATGTTCAATAGGGTACCCTTATTTTGAGTGAAGGCGTAACAACACCTCGAGTGACAGTTACATTATAAAATAATGGTAAGTAGATAGTTGATAGATAGAGAACTTTGCATTATTGAAATAACATAGTTGCTCCAAGGGAGTCTCTAGCTAAGTAGCATGTGGAATGGAAATTTCAAAGGAGAAATAGCCCAAAGCAAAATTAAGGATGACCACAAAGGAGTCATTGAATTGTTCAAAATGTTATGAACAAAGGAAAGAGTTTGTAATTGAATCACTTGAGAAACTAGTGGAACAACTACTAGAGGCACAATGAAAATAAAGGGAATTGGAATAAGAGGTAGTGATCCTAAGGAGCAAATAGGTAGAGCACCTATCATAAGAGAATATAATGGTGAGGTCATGCCAAACATATTAGGGACACAAAGGTTCCCTAAAGGAGAAGGTGTTGCAAGTGCTATTGTTAGCCCTACTATAAGTCTTAATGTAAGTTTAGGAAAGGATCCTAGGGGGAGTGTTAGAGAGGGATATAACACAATAGAAGTGGATAAGGCCACAAGCATGCATATTGGTCTTGCAGTGCTTTTAATTCAAGTAGCAACAAAGGTTGTTGCCCAAAGAGTGATTACGATGTCTATCAGATGTAAATGAAAGAGCAGATAGTTGAATTAATAGTAAAAAGTCACAAATTAGAGTAGGATATTGAGGAAAAATAGGAAGTGATGAAAGATATAGAGGAAGAGAACATTTAGGTGTGGTCAAAACTTTATAGGTTGAAGAATCAGAGGAGTTTGCTTGGGTTGTTGGTTTCTAACCTATTGGAATGTAAACCTCCCCTAAGACTTTATCTTCTCATGCTAAAAGAAAAATAGATTTTATTTAAGTTTTTAAAAACTTTGTTAGATTTTTCCTATGAGGTAGACATGCCCTAGAAATTTGCAAGGTATTTTTAATAATTTTCCAGAGCATTAGGATTTACTATGCAAAATGTGCTTGTACAATTATGCAATTTGTGAGACCACAAGCTGGATGTCGAATCCTTATGTTGGGGATGTCCAACTAAGGGCATTTTCATTGGACTTAAGGATAAAATCTAGAAGGTGTGATGAAAGAGAAGAATACCAGGTTAGAGAATTTCAAGTAGGTTTAATGATGAAGGCAAAGAACATCTTTTCCATCATGATCATTAGGGAATATGATGACGTGTTGGGAAGTCCTAGGTGTGTGTGACCACCAAAAAGGCTCACACCTATGTGTTTTATTGCAATAATCAAAATGAAACTCAAAATACATGCATAAAAGATTGACAACAAATGAAAAATGAAAATAAGACTTTATTCCATTATGTATCGAAGCCAATCCACATTACAAATGCGTCCCTCTTATGTATACTCATTTTCATACTCTTATTACAATAGGTGGAAAATTCTCTCGCAAGGGTAGGTGTGATCTCAATGCTCTTCGGGGTGACACAAACTGCTCTAGGGTGTCAATGACCCTCTTATCCATGATTGGAGGGAATTGAACACTTTGTCTCCTTCAATACCTGTTCCCTGCAGTCAAGAAACAACAAAAGACAATTAAATCACAAGGAGACCTCTCTTAATGAGGCTTTTAAATGTCATTATACCAAAAGGTAACATGGTAATCAAGAAATCAAGAAAACGATTAAATGCATGTAAATTACCCTAGATCATGATAATCTACCATTAGAAATGTAAAAGAAACTCAAGTGCATCTATTTAAGCTCCTAATTAATCAATTAAAGATGTGAAAGCATGAAAAAGATTCATTCCACTTACATTATGATAATGAAAGGAAATTGCAAATAACTCCTAATATACCGGTCAAAAATCTCTATAATGCTGAATTAAACTGATAATATGATTAATCTAACCTATTTAAGCAGACTGCAAAATAGAGAACAAGGAAATTAGAGATTACCCTCTGATCACGGGTCATTCAAGCAGGCAGCACTATTCACCATGGCTGACAACCACGACTGAGCCTACACTAAGTTTACCCTCCAAATTAGGGTCAATTCTCTGATTCTCCTTGCCAAATTGATGGCAAAGGGTCGCCTCTATATCCTCTGACATATTTGGCAGTTGAATTGCTCAGAGCGCGCATGGATTACATGGATTAGCATTTCTTGGATCTCCTATCCTCCTATGACCTCCATGGAAATGTGATCTTCAATTGGGTAGCAAAAGTATCCCTATCAATGCACCTAGGTAAGTATGCAATTCGATAGGGCTTCACTACTCAATTCATTATTCTTCTCTCTCTTTTCCCCAATTCAAAGGGGGATTATATAAAAAATGCCAAGGGCTAGGGGTAGATTCATGAGGAAGCTAAGATAAATATTAGGCAGTTGAGCTTGTTGGATGGAAGGATCTAAAACCTTCCTCGCTCAAACTGCTCCAATATGCAACCAACTAGCCGTTGCAACCAATTTTGGGTCGGATGAAGGCCAACTAATTTTTAGTCCTAATCATGGATGATAGACGCGATCAATAATTCTAACCATGGGTGTCAGCAGTGGCTAGCACTGACTAGGTAAAGGTGCCCAAAATAAGTGGTAAGAACCACTACTATACCTTGGAATTTGTCCAAGGTCTTTCATATGGTCTTCTAGCATGTTCCATATGAGTAGTCGCCTTGACATGATGCGTTTTATGTGTCTACAGATGCTCCTTTTGAGATGCATTATGAGATAAAACAACGCTGAGCAAAAATATACCTCCTAAAATGATGTCGTAGGTTGGATGATGATCATTAGTCTGATCAACATTAGATTCCCTAGGTCCTACAAAAGGACGTGCATCCTAGAATAATTACTTCTAACTCTATAGAAGGCTTAAATTTGAAAGAGTTTGCACTCCTCATCAGACATTCGGGTAGCTTTAGTGCTACAATAGGAGTTAGGCCTATATAAACGAAAGGAGGAGAGCTACAAACAAGCTATCATATATTTGCCCTAGAAGAAGGGTAAGCTTATGATAGTCTTTGGCAATGATTCGTATGACGAATGTAATTTTGACAAGATCAAGGGATCTATGATCAAGAGATCTTCTGTTGAATTTGATTATGATTTGATATTATGACTACCCCCTCAAGCGACGATTCGATGAGGGTAATGACAATTAAAGGAAATGATGAGGTTGCTTGACCACTATGAAAGACTTTGAACAAATTAAGATTTAGCATTTGAAAACTTGGTAAGGCCTAATCAGCCATGATTGCAACTTTTAATAGTAATTACCTATTTATATCCCATGGAGTGGTTCAGCCTCAAAGGTCTTCTTAGAGAATCGAAATGAAAGTAATTCCAATTAGGCATGTATTGAATCATATTGTCGATGATATGCTGAAAATATCATAGGAGAATTGGCATGAATATCTCGTTCTCATGGAGCGGTCTGGTCGTTGAGGTCTTCTTAGGGATTGAAATGAGGCATAGCAATTCTACGATGATGAATTTACCCAAAATGTCCTTATGGTAATTTACTCATCTTGTCGGATTACATGGATTAAAAGTCACTACAACTGCCAAGTGTGTAGGGCAAATAACTGAATATGAGACACATTTGGATTTTAAATTTTATCTGATTTTTTGTTATTTTTGAAAATTTTTACTTTATTGGTATTTTTAATTTACCTTTTTATAGCTCTCCATGGTGGAAATTGAGAACATTTATGACAGTTTGCTGATCGTGCCTATCAAATGCAGATAATTTCCTTGACTACAACTCGAAACCATGGTTGCAAAACCCTAATTTGAGGACCATGGTTGGCAGTCACGGGCCAACCCGAATTCGAAAAAGATATAAGGTTTGCTCTTTTGAAAAAAAATCATTATTTACCTGACATTGAAAGTAAAAATTGAGAGTTCTAAGAGCTAAATAGTAAAATCTGACATGGAACACTATCGCAAACTGAACTTGCTCACTCTACACCCACCCATAAGGTGGACCAACTGAAGGATTCAACCAGTGGAGGAGTCGGTGCCACTAAGGTAACTCAAAAACCGAGACCATGCACCTAATTATCGGATTAAAATTAACCACACTAAAAAAATGGGTTAGCAAACCACGTTAAACTACTGGTAATGAACCTCATCCTAGTTAGGTTTAGCTTAGATTAGATTAGGGGGAGAATTTTATTTTTTTGGGTTGATTTTGGGGAGGACATGGCCCGAAAAGGGTCTCGCTCATTGACGACAGCTGGTAGACGTGGTTTCCAATTAGTAGATTGGGGACCGCGGCTGTCAGCCGTGATGAGATTCAAATCCTAATGGTCACTTTTTTGACCATTGCATCGACCATGGTTCCGACCCGCGACACCCAAAAATTAGAAAAAAATCAAAATTTTTCAATTTTTTTTTGAATTTTCTTGGCAAACAATGCCATTTATTGCATTTTTATTGAAGTGCTTTGTGATGTTTATGAAATTTTTAATCATAATTTTTTATGTTTTTGCATTTTCATGAGATTTTTTTGATTTGTTTGTTGTTTTTTAGTTATTTTTAATTATTTTTTGTTTTTATTCTATTGTTGTCACTCAGGCCTTGACTAACAAAGCGAGGGATATTGAGCTCCTTAGAAACCTTTGCCACACTCTCACTTCCATGGAGAAGAGTTTTTTTTTTGTCATAGGGTTTGGATACATCTTGGACCTCCTCACCATCTGAGTTGACTAGTCCTACATGACTGCCTTGGCCCATCACTGGGCTGTGCGGACCAACATTTTCACCTATCGATGGGTGAAATGATGGTGACTTTGGAGGATGTCTACCACATATTTCGCCTGCCTATTAATAGTGAGGCCATAACCTCTTCTCCTACCATGGTGAAAAAGGTCATGTTTGATTCTATATTCATCATATGGAGTCGTGAGGTGTAGGGTCACATCGACCATGGAGGCATCCACATTTAGGAGTGGTTCTAGGCTGGCTTATTTTCATAGCGAGAGTTTGTGTTCATATATTTGATCATTTAGATAGTCCTCCTAGACTCTTTGGGTGTGCGGTTCCATTAGAACCTCCTGGCTAAGACCAAGGAGGTTATGGTCAGCTCGATCGAGAGGCCTCTCATCCTAGCATGGAGGAGCACTCTATTAGCATAGATCTACCACGATCTATTCCATATCACACACTGTAGAAAATTTGGCATCAGTTGTAGCTTACTTCTATAGATTTGGACCTGGTAGCACATTCTAATAGAGTGCCCTATCGACTTACCCTTAGAGATCACTGTCATTCCTCCTAAGCAATAGTGCTACACAGCCTGTTGGTCCTTAGAGCAGGAGGGCTTCAAAAGTAAGTCTCATGGAGGAGACCTAGATCACTACATTAGTCGCTTTGTATAGCTTCACCCTAAGTAGATACGATGGTGACCCTACATGGAATGACCACCCTAGACAGAGGTAAACATATACCTGCATCAGGTGCATAGAGACAGGTGGATCATTGGTCATAAGGCCAACATATGCAAGTAGCAGTTCTACTCTTGCGTCCTAAGGTAGTTTGGGATTCGTCAGGATGTCCTAGAGATGCCTACCATCTACAGATGCCTGGTCCTAGAGAGGGACCTAACCTGGCCCCAGGTGACTCCTGGGGGATGCTGATGATAACTTCTAGGAGTTAACCCTGGCAGATGTAAGCACTACAACTGATTATGATGGCTGGTGGGCTAACTTCCAATGGAACATAGAGGGTCCTCTAGGCCGACCATATGATGGATTTGCAATAGAGGGCACAGAGGGTGTAGAGGTGGACCCTCATGGGCGTAGTACCTGCTAGAGGACTAAGGGTGCATGGGGCATAGGGGCCGCAACAGATGAGGACCCATAGGTCAAGGTAGAGAAGGAGACCTCTGATGAGGGTGAGGCAGATCCAGATAGCAAGGTAGGGTAGCTGTGGGCATAGATTGTTGACCTCCAGAGCTAGGTTGGGAGACTCTGCACTCAAATCCTGCATAAGGACACTTTTAATGCCACTTTAGAGATGAAGCTATCTCATATCCAAAGCCATTTGCATG
>JAQPPZ010000092.1:0-15571 GCA_028583015.1 Wollemia nobilis | reverse complement strand
TTGACACCTATCATCTATGACTCTTCACTTGCACTCTTGACACCTATCACTTATGACTCTTAACTTGCATATTCAACACCTTGTACACTTTATTGCATAACACATAATACTCTCTATACTTTGAAACATACATTCGATAAATATACAACACACTCTCTAAACTAATATTTACAATAGTATGCATGGTACTTCAATATATCAAATAATATAATATCTCCAACACCCCTCTATATTATGGTATTTGGTGTGAATAATTTTAGTCTTCAATATTTATTTTTTTTCCTTTATCTTGTTTCCATCCACTTATATTGGTAGTAATGCTTTCTCTATTTTATTAGTTGTTGAACTAGACCATTTTGCTTGTGTTCTAGTAGCTTCCAGAATAAGTTTTTGAAGAAGTTTATCCAATATTATCATCAAAATTTTATTCAATTTATCATAAATTTTCTCCTTGTGCCAACAAGATTCTTTAGGATGATTATTCCTTCTATAGATTTCACATGGATAAATATTTCAACATTTTGCTTCTTCATGTCCAAGTCTATTGCAACGATTACATTTATTTATATTATTTTCATTCATTGCACATACTTTTGAAACATATTTTTTATCATTCCTTTGATGAATATCATTGTAGCATACAATTTTATTAAATATTTATTCTTTAATTCTTGTGTTTATATATTAATAACCAAATCTCTATACATGATTCATTGTTGTAGATATTCTTTTAATTTTGGTGATGCATTGTTTTCAACTTCAATGATATTTTTCAATTGATATTTTGATGTATTTCCTTTAACTTTATAGTGAATACTTGTATTATTTTTTGCCATTGCTTTGATGTCAAATAATTCTTTTAATGTTGACTTCCTTATAACTCCCAAATATTAATTTAAAATTCTTCCCTTCTTTAATCACTCAATTTTTAAATTTCTTGTTCAAATCTCATTCAAATAATCAATCTCATAAAATTTCAAAATCAATTATTTTAATTCATTTTATCTCCCAAATTCAAATTTAGTTTTCACAATTAATCTATAAATTTCAATTCACCATTCATTTCATTTTATTATTTAAATTTTTTATATCTCCCAAATTTAATTCACTTTCACAATTTTACCTTTAAACTTCATTTTAATCCACACTCCAATTAATTCAATATGCATTTCAAATTTCAAATATTTTGTTTCCTTATACTCTCATTCATCAGTTCATTCCTTCTAATTAATTCCTTTTAACTCCAAAAATTAATTCTTTCAATGATTAATACCTTATATTTCTAAATTATCTTCAAAACTTTATAATACCCAAAAATAAATCAACCTTACCCAAAATAATGTGCTCAATTCCAAAATATGTGACTAAGAATTATCTTATACCTTTAACATTCATATTTTATCTTCTTTGCACACATGTAGCAATTAGCTTGGGTGATGTTTTACTTCTTAGATGTTTTTGCCAAAATTTTCTCCTTTTCAAGCACTAGTCCATAAGATTTACTCTTTATTTTTTATTAATAGGTTAATAAGGGGATTAAAAGGGCCCCTCCCATTTACATAAACTTTCTTATAAGTAGATCATACAAGAATTACTCTTTCATTCTCTAAATGCACTTCCCACTTTCTCTTATTTGGTTTTGACTTAGGTACTCCTTAGGCACATTATTTTTCTATCACGATAGCTCACAATATCTTAATATCAACACTATAACACACAATACAAACACTCATACTTCTCTTCACTTAAACATAGAATATAGTTGTTCATAACTCTCTTCGCTCAAATAGTTTAGTAGGTTCTCATAGCTTGAATTCTTTGTATCTCTAATTCAATGTATCTTCCCTCTACTATGCACCAGAATCCAACTCTCCTCCAATGATTCAATATCCTTCACAATATAGTTTTTCAATGTAAATAATCACCTATTTATTCAAGTTCTCTAGCTTCAAAGAATTACCTCCAAAATTCACCTCTAGAGATGTTCACCAATTTGAATGGTTGTCCAAGAGAAGAAACTGATTTTGGGGATGAGTTTCTTCATCCAAACGAGTTGAAAGGGATGTTTGCCACATGTGCTACCTATTGGAAGGATTAAGCTAAGTTTATAGAGAAGGAGCCTTCACCAGTTCCTATCTATATGGGCCTATCATCCATGTCTCCCATTGGAATGGTGACTACATTGAGTAAGCTAGATAGGCTAGCAGCTTGGCGAGGAAAGTTGCCCTCATTGATGGATCTCCATTTGGGATTTCCATTGTGGTTGATGATAAATTTTGCAACCTTTCTTCCCATGTTGATGTCGATGGACGGTTTAAGAACCCCCAATTCCCTGTCCTCACTCAGAGGATCTTCTTGCAGCCACCTATTGTGCTAAAATTTGGTGTTCCCATTCTCAAGGATCCATAAATTGACTTTCTAAATGAAACTTCTAGTCTGGGTGATGGATTTCCAAAATTCTGATCCATTCCAGGGTCCTTGATCACTTAAGAAATGATGGTTTTACAAGTATTTATTTTTTACTATCTGAACCTACTTGGTCCTACTACTGGTGTAAACCTTCTATGCATGCTTGGCTAGGAGAGCGAGGTTCATTTGGGATACTTTCCTGGGCTCGATCCATCCTTCGCTCTTGCTAAGACATACCAAGTCCTAGGCCACCAAGAAAATTCTCTTCTTATACTAACTCCTATACTAGAGGAACCTCTTGGATTTTCTCTATATTACCACTCACAGAGGCTAGAATTCTAAATATAGATATGAAATAAATCAGGATACTCTAAAGGTAGGCCGAAGTGAGGGTGGCCTTGGTTTCCTGGGAGAGGAGGTGAAATTTCCAAGATTCTAGATTTTTTTGGATCCTTTAAATGAAATTATTCCACATAAGTCTAGTGGGGTTACCAGAGAATAGGGGAATCCCAAGGTAGAAAGTGGGGAGAACCTTCGGGGAGCACCCAAGGATCCATGTGATCTTCATTTTCCTAGTCTGGGGGGTGTTGATGAAGTAGATTTTGCTTTTAAGGAGTTTGATCTTCTAGCCTATAACATTATCATAAAGGTAGATAATGTACTTAATGGTCTTGGTCTGGGCAACAAAATTTGTAGTGGCCAATATAGTGTTATCAACGAACTGCTGGTGGGTAATTGAATTGAGACTAGAGGTAGTCTTAATTCCTAAGATGAGACCTCTCCTACCAATACTTTCAATGGTCCTCCCTAGAGCTTCAGCTAGGATGACGAATAAAATTGGGGATAGGGGATCCCCTACCTCAGGCCTCTAGATCTAGGGAATAACCCAGCAGGAGACCCATTGACTAAGATGGAGAACCACAGAGAGGATATGCATCTTTTGATTAAGTCAACCTAGGTTGGGTGGAAGAAAAATTCTAGAAGGACCTCAATAAGAAACTCCCAGCTCACCCTATCGAAGGCTTTCTTTATGTCAAGCTTGAGAAGAAAATATGGTTTCTTGGCCAAGGTGGCAGAATGTAAAGCCTCATGAATGGTGATCACTCCATCTATAATGAATATCGCTTTGAAAAAGTTGCCCTAGTAGGGATTGATGATTAGGGGGAGGATTCCTTTGAGCCTATTATCTAGAGCTTTGGATAGGATTTTTAAAGGATATTGCGGAAGTTAATAGGGTGAAAGTTAGAAATATATTTGGAGGATTGGACTTTGGGGACCATGACAATGAATGTTGAGTTGATCCCTCAATAAATGGCCTTGGAAGACTAAATATATCTAGCTGCAACATACACCTCATGCCCAATAAAGTCCCAAAATGCTTAGAATAAATGCAAAGAGAATCCTGTCTCATATGAGGGACTTGTCAGACTATATAAAGAACATGTCTCCTTTGATCTCTTCAACGGTTAGAGGACTGATGAGCATTTAATTGGTGGTAGGAGAAATGGAATGGGGGATATTTTCTAAGAGAATCTTGGCATCCTGGGGGGAGACCTGAGAGGGGGTGCCTAGGAGGGACTGGAAGAAGTTGGCTAATTCATCCCGAATCTCATAGATTTCCCTTGTGACCCTCCCATCACTACAGGTGAGTTCTAATATTTTGTTGGAACTCTTGTTTCTTATGGTAGATGCATGGAAGAATTTGGTATTCGAGTCACCATCCCTCAGACACAGGGCTCTCAATTTTTACCTTCAATACATTTCTTCTCTAGCCAAGATGTTGTAGAAATATGTTAGCAGTTTGCTCTCTTCAGTCCTAGAGTTGTTATCCTGATTGCCTTCCTGGAATTATTGTTCTATGAAATCTAACTTCTATTTGACCATCCTTTTGCTTTCAAAAATTTTGCCAAAGGTTTCTCTATTCCACACCTTGAGATTATCCTTGATAACCTTAAATTTTTGATATAGTTGTCCAGACGAGGATTCTTTGAAGGGCTATTGCCACCACTAGATGTCTTGGTTTTTAAAGTCTGGATGGTGAAACCACATTACCTTGAAGTGAAAGGGGCTCTTGAAATAGGGAGCTTTGCAAGCTTCAAATAGAATGGGATGGTGGTTAGAGCTAATTTTGGGGAGGGGTTTGAGAGTGGCATCTCCAAAAATAGGGATGGCCTCTCTCGATAGTAGGACCCTATCCAATTTGACTTGAATAAGATTTGGTCTAGCCCTTCTATTACTCCTAGTGAACTTTACCCCCTTCAGATGGACATCCATGATTTTGTTCACATCTATGAATTCCCCAAGTTCTTCCATGCTTTTGGTAATAAGTGTATTGCCTCCTTTCTTGTCTAAAGGGAACATGGGGCTATTGAAATATCTTGCAAGGATCCAGGGGATGGTTTTAAATGAGTTTCTCATGTGACTTATCGATTCCCATAGCAAGGCTCTTTCTAGAGGGTTATAGGAGGTATAGACATTGAAAAGGATCCAAGTGATATTTCTGGTTTTACAGTGAAACAACATGTTGATGATTTTGTTGGAGGAGGAAATCAATCTTCCTTTAACTTTAGATGGATCCCATATACATAACAATCCTTCAAACATTCCTTGGGTAGGGGTGATGATAAATTCACCATTGTTCCATATTTCTTTGGCAACTCTAGGGGAAGAAATCTCATCTACTTTAGTTTCTTGTAGAATGAGGATTGAAGGATTGTATTCTTTTCTTATATTTGTGGCTATCCACTTCTTGGGGGCTCCATTAAGCCCTCTCACATTCCAAGTGAGAATCTTCATTTAATTTTTTTTTAGGTATTTTTTGCCTCCCTTCCCCTGTTGGGAAGGAGGTTTGAATTTTTTAGGTTTGTATCTTATCAAATTGAGAGATTCGGATAGTAAGGTGGCTTTAATGTCATTTTTTATATCATCTTCTACCTTTTTCCTTCTATGTTTAGCTAGGGATGGTCATTGTCTCTTCTTGTCACTTCCAAAATTGGTAGTGGATTTTTTTCTCTGGGTCTTCTTAGGGTTGAAGCCTTTTGGGACTGATTGGGATGGGAAAGGACTTCCCTCATATTCATAATCGAACTATAAGGAATATGATCTGGAAGTTACAAGCGGGAGAAGGGAGGGACTTGATTTGGAAGTGGATTCAAATAAAACTATTTTTGCAAATCCTATCTAAAGAGGATCAGAGAAGGAAGGGGGAGGAGGATAAGCCAAGGGGGGTCCACATTCTCCTCAATGAAACAAGGGTTATATTTTTTTGGAGGACATACTTGTTTAGGTTTTGGGGCTGGATGAAGATCAATTTTTTGCTTCCCTTTGTCTTCTTAGGGTTCACCCCTCTTTTGCCCTGGAGCTTAGTTCGACTAAGCCATTGGGGCTATTTTTTTGAGTAGCAGGTCACCCGTTCTATGAAATATAAGTTTGAGGTGGAAGGAATTGATTATGGGGTCTATGGGGGAGTCCTCAGAAAAGAGTCACAAACCTCAATTTACTTTGTAGGTTTAGATTTGAGGAGAGGGCACTGGTTTTGGATGTGGCCTTGCACGTGGCACTGGATATAGAATACTGGTTTGTTTTCGTATTCCAATGGTTGGAACCATCTAAATATCTCAAAGATCAGGTTAACAAAGAATGGAAACCCAGACTCAAGATTGAAATTTATGCTTATGCAAGCATGGACCATTCTAGATCCTGCTTTGATTATAGAGTCAATGGATACCAGCTTGCCAACTCCTCCTGCAATAGCTTTTAGGACCTCCTCTTACAAAATATGGAAAGGTAGATCTAGGATGCATACCCATATGGTAGTAAAATTGATGCTCTACTTATTTGGATTGAATTCCACCACCCATATCTTGAGAAACAAGCTCCTCCTACCTAAGAACTATGGCCCTCCTGTTAGTATACTACTTGCATCATCGTGATTGCTTAGTTTTATAAAAAATACCCCTATAGAGGACTACGATCTCCATGTTCCCTAAGGTCTTCCATTTGAAGAAGGCCCAATGTCTTATTATCTTCATATCTAATCATCCCCCAATAAAATTCTCGATGAGGGAGTAGGAGGCCTTGGAAACATAGTTGGATAAAACCTCTTCTAGGATGACAATATCTGGTCCAACCTAAGTTAGGTGGGACTCTGAGGTTTTTGGGGGATCATCTCACCAGAAGTGACTTGCACGTAAGATAAATTTCCAGGGTTCCCAAGAATGGGGCCCTCATCAAGTATTTTTTTGGGAGGCTCCTTGTCTCTAAGACCCATGTGGGGCATCCCTCGGGATCCTGCTTCTCCTTTGAAGGCATCATTCTTACCTGGACCTGGTCCTCCCTGCATCATTCCTGCATTTTGGATCCCGTCATTGTCATCATTGCCCTCCGTATCCACCATCACTCCCTAGGTAGATGTCACCCAAATTCAAATTTAGTTTTCACAATCAATCTATAAATTTCAATTCACCATTCATTTCATTTGATTCTTTAAATTTTTTATATCTCCCAAATTTAATTCACTTTCACAATTTTACCTTTAAACTTCAATTTAATCCACACTCCAATTAATTCAATATCCAATTCAAATTTCAAACATTTTGTTTCCTTATACTCTCATTCATCAATTCATTCCTTCTAATTAATTCCTTTTAACTCCAAAAATTAATTCTTTCAATGATTAATACCTTATATTTCTAAATTATCTTCAAAACTTTATAACAACCAAAAATAAATCAACCTTACCCAAAATAATGTGCTCAATTCCAAAATATGTGACTAAGAATTAACTTATACCTTTAACATTCATATTTTCTCTTCTTTGCACACATGTAGCAATTAGCTTGGGTAATGTTTCACTTCTTAGATGTTTTTGCCAAATTTTCTCCTTTTCAAGCACTAGTCCACAAGCTTTACTCTTTCTTTTTTATTAATAGGTTAAGAAGGGGATTAAAAGGGCCCCTTCCATTTACATAAACTTCCTTACAAGTAGATCATACAAGAATTAATATTTCATTCTCTAAATGCACTTCTCACTTTCTCTTCTTTGGCTTTGACTTAGGTACTCCTTAGGCACATTATTTTTCTATCACGATAGCTCACAATATCTTCATATCAACACTCTAACACACAACACAAGCACTCATAGTTCTCTTCACTCAAACATAGAACATAGGAATTCATAACTCTCTTCACTCAAATAGTTCAGTAGGTGCTCATAGCTTGAATTCTTTGTATCTCTAACTCATTGTATCTTCCCTCTGCTATGCACCAGAATCCAACTCTCCTCCAATGATTTAATCTCCTTCACAATGTAGTTTTTCAATGCAAATATTCACCTCTTTCTTCATGTTCACTAGCTTCAAATACTTACCTCCAATATTCACCTCTAGAGATGTTCACTATTCTTCTTCACCACTATAATATTTCCTCTCTCCACATTTAAAATCTCACATCTAATTTTTACCTCTGGAGATGTCCTTCTAAAATCTATTCTTCTTGTTCTTCTTCTCTTCATGATATATGCTTTCTTGACCTTTGATCTTCACACTCTTCCTCACTTTCTTCACCTTAGAAATAACAATCTCAAGTGGTTCTTTGAACCAAGAAGGCTCGGATACCATTATTGGAAATTCTGCCATATTATCTCATAGGTAAATTTCTTGAGGATCAAATTTCAATAAAATAAAATATGTTCACAAATAGCACAAGTATTGCTCAACAAGAAACTTCACTATTACATTCATCAATCTCATTTTGATACATATCATGGAAATTTATCTCTAACATATAACATTACATGATAAAATCTTCAATATTCCTAACTATTGTCCTCCTCAAACTCCCACCAGATACAACCTTTTATATGTCTCACATTATAATAAAATTCTCATTATTACATAACCTTTCACTTTACATATTTATGACTCTTCACTTGCACTCTTGAAACCTATCACCTATGACTCTTCATTTGCATACTTGACACTTTGCACACTTGAAGACTTTATTATATAACACATAATACTTTCCACACTTTGATATGTACATCATTCCTTAAACTAATATTTACTCTTGTACTCATGATACTTGAATATACCAAATAATATGGTTATAAAACTATTATATGTATATTTAGACAAAATTTGAAGAATATTTTATTATATTATAATAAATCAATAAATAAATTTATATATTTTATTAAATTAATTTTTATTTTTTAATTAATATTTGTTTTATTTCTTATTTTTATAAAAAGAAAGGTTTATATTTTTGGTATTGTGATTTTTACAAAAAAATATTTAAATAGAATAGAAATTACTTGCAAGAAAAGTTTGTACTGAGATCACATTGAAAACTATTTTGAAGTGGTTGGTAAATAATAACTCCCACATTTGTGAAAATAAAAGGCGATGAGTTTGAAACTTGTACCTATGCGCTGGTCATCTATCCATTGAGCTAAGCATGGCAAGAAATCGGCTTTTTATTTGTCTTACTAGCCTAATTGACCACATACATATATTTAGAAAATAACTTCATGAGTTTGTGTTTGACATTCACTCCAGGCTTAACCTTATTCCTTTCTTATGTAGATTTTGTCTTTATGAAGTCCTATAGATAGGATATAGTTAACACGTAGCACCATATTCTACATGGGTAAAGTTAATGGGTTTTAACATTTGAAAGCCATGTTTAAATCGGTATGTATTAGGGACAAGGTTTCCTCCAATGATAAATCGGTATGAATTAGTGACAAGGTTTCCTCCATGTTATTCAAATTTATTCCAAACTTAAAATTAATACAAGGTTATTATTGTTGTTTATGTTTCATTTCCGTTTACAATTTATTATTATATCTTTCAAAAATGTAATTTTAATTATATTATTTATGATATTTTAGATTATTTTAAAAAAATTATATAAAATGCTTCCTTGAAAAAAATATCTCTAATGCCTATTGTTTGAAAACTTGAAAACTTGTGTTCTCATACATTCATTCATCTAATTGGTAACATAATAAATAATTTAGTATCAAATATAAAGGTAAATTTTTTTAATGTAAAGGCCTAACTTTTAATTAATTTAAAAATACAAGTCTTTACAACCAAAAAAATAGGTGGATAGGCACACCCCAATATGTAGTCACACTAACTCAGGTGGAGTTAGGCAACGTTACTCAAAACAATAAAAACAGGGTTAAACCCGTCACCAACCACAACACCAAAAAGCATGCATTAAATCATGTCAATCATGGAGGTATGCTCACGAGGTGAATGTCCATCACCCGCCAGATGCTAACAACCGATATTAGAAGGAATGGAAATGAGCCACCCATCCTTCCCAGGCGTGCCAACATTATCACTTGTACCAAAACCATCAATGCCATCAGAGACAAGATCGAGAAGGTTGTATAGAAGGCACTCGGATGACCGTACATGGGGCATTACCCCAGTGTTGCATAAGAGCACGAAGATGCTCCACCTCTATATGAACTTTCTCCACTTGAACTGAAATCTGGAGCCAAAAATCAGAGTAAACTGTGCACTTATCAACAATTGAAAATTCATCTGAACTATGCTGCTGAGAAAAGAGAATTTTGTTACGAGTTTTCCAAATATGAAAGAGCACACTGATGCGAAGAATGTTCCACACTTCCAACAAGGGCAAGGAAAAATCTGGTGGGTCGCCAAGCAAAACATGATGCCAGGTGAATGAACTGGCCATATGAGGCCGAAAGAAGGTCTCAAGCCAATCCCAGGCCATTCGAGCTTTCCTGCATTGCCAAAAAATATGAAGTGGGTCCTCTGGAGCACCGCAAAAATGACAGGAAGGATTCTCTATTCCAAGGTAGTTTAATCTTTGTCCAAGAGGAAGACCATAGGATAAGAGGCTCCAAGCAAAGAAAGCCTGTTTGGGTTCAATATATCCTGCCCAAGCCATTTTAAATCTTAGACTCCAACGAGTTTGAGTGGAAAGAAGATCCCACCGGGCATTGAGTCTTTGAACCATAGGGACATTGGGAGTAAGCCAAGCATACCCTAACTTAGGTTTGTAAGTAAGAAGTGGGGTTTTCTTAAACCATCCCCAATCAGACCACCAAGGCTTTTGAGAATGTCTACAGATCATGGGCCAAAGGGAAAAGGGGATACAATCCAAAATAGTGTCATAAGTAATCTTATCATCTGGTCGTAGACCAAACAATCTCCTGAAATCATCCCATGGGATCCAATCCCTGGAATATCTCAAAAAAAGTCTGCCACTATTGAAATCCCTTTCCTGAAGAACCGTTGAGCATGAATCCATTGCACGAAAGCAAGAGGGGAACCTTGAAGAGTAATAAAAGGTGACCACCAAACATTATAAGTGGAAATAGAAGCACCTTTTCGATGCCCATCCCCTAGCCAACTCAACCAGGGCTTAATTTTCTCCCAAGCCCTCCATATGCTCTGAATGACAAAAGAGCCTTGAATTTTAACTGGGATAGGAGCAACCAGGAGGGATTGAAAATTCATGCCTTTCCAAGCCTTCCTGCCAAGAGGTAAACCAGTGGAGATGCAGTGCCGAATGAGAACTTTCCAAGCTTCAGAACCACTTAAGGCTCGAAGAATCCATTTAGCAGATAAAGCAAAACCTTGTCTTTGACAATCATGCAATCCCATACCTCCTGATTTTTTGGGAAGACAATATATTTCCCAGGCAACTCTATGAAACCCTCGTTTATGTGATGAGTTAGCCCAAAGAAAATCCCTTAAAAGCTTTTCCAACTTTTTATAGCAGGCTTGAGAAGGGACCCAACAAGATGAATAGTACACATGAGTAGAAGCAATAATTTTGGAACACACCTGAAACTTACCAGCTAGAGTAAGTTTTTTGGTGATCCAAAAGGAAATTTTTTTCTCTACTTTTTGTAAAACATAATTCCACAAGATAGTAGGGGAACTCTGGAAAGCAAATGGGATGCCAAGGAATTTAAACATCTCCCCTGGTTGGATCCAATGCCACTGGAAGCTTTCAAGCCAGCTTGGAAGGTCCAAAGAGGATTGCCTATAGCATGAGGTCTTCCTCCATTGAATGCTAGATCCTAATGCATTGCAAAAAATATCCAGACAATCTAGAGCCTGTTTGATAGAGCGTTCATCCTCATGAAGAGTCAAAAAAGAATCATCTACAAAATATCCATTTATAAGTTGAGAAGATTCTCCAGGTAAAGAAATACCCCTAATATTACCTTGACTCACTTGGTTAGCAAGAAGGTATCCAAAAGCTTCAACTGCCAATATGAAAAGAGAAGGAGCCAAAGGACAACCCTATCTGATAGATCTGAATAATCCAATTGATTTAGACTGACAATTGTTCAAAGTAAGCATAATTGAAGCATCCACAAAAAGCATACTAACCGAGCTCAAGAAATGTGGCCCAAAACCAAGAGCTTGAAGCATGGTAAGGATGAAATTCCATTCAATCCTATCATAGGCTTTCTCAAAATCAATCTTGATGAAAAGAGTATTTTTTTGAGTGGCTCTAGCCCATTCCATGCCCTCCCAAACAACAATTACATTATCCATAATATATCTGCTCTACACAAACCCAGTTTGCTCAAGATGAATAATAAGTGGCAACAGAGGTCTAAGGCGTAAGGCCAAAGCCTTAGCAATAATTTTGTAACTCACATTGAGTAAAGTAATAGGCCTTTAGTTGGTGAGCACTTCTGGATCCCCCTACTTAGGGATGAATTTAATATTGCCCTTATTAATTATAGAACCTAAAGAGCCAAAAGCCATTGCTTCCTGATAAACATACAGTAAATCTGGGCCAACCATGTCCCAATACTCCTTATAAAATTCACAAGGAAATCCATCTAATCTTGGAGCTTTATCATTGGCCATCCTGGATAGGGCTTCAACAAGATCATCCAATGACAAAGGATGCTCACAAGCTTCCTTTTGAAGAGCTGAAAGCTTCTCAGGAACAACTGCACAACAAGCTTGAATTGCAGCCTGTCGTTCAGGAGTTAACTCCTGAGAAGCAAAAACTTTCTGATAATGCTTGACAAAAACTTTAATAATATTAGGAAGTGAAGTCCAATGAACCCCTGCATCCTGAATAGCATTGAATTGAATGGATTGTCTCAAGGGCTTTATTTTTTGAAAAAATTCTTTTGAAACCCTATCACCAATTTTTAGCTAGTGAAGTCGAGCACGAAGTTGAGCTCCCCTTGCTTCATAAAGCTCAATTTTTTTAAGCTCATGCCTAAGACTTGCAACTTGGGCTTGAAGAATAGAGCTTAGAGGGCTCACTTCTAGTCTGATAGAAGCATGAGCTAATTCAACTTTAAGGGTTGCATTAGAGATTCATCTCTGCTTGGCAACTTCAACTCCTAAATTCCTGAGAAGAACAGTTGTTCTGGAGATAGCTTCATTCCACCAGGAAATTCTACCATGAATTCTAGTTGGTCTAGGAACTAGATTCCAAATCCTATGAATATGAGCAGACATAGCTTGATGTTTCAAAAAAGAAACATTCAGATAAAATTGAGACTTGAACTGACGAGGTGGAGGTGGAGAACAAGAGATGGAAAACACAATGGGAGCATGATCAAAAAGGGTGGTATCAGGAACAATTGAAACAAAGGGTAGAGAAGCCGACAAGCGATGGAAATGAAAATGAGAATGTTCAGATAGCATAGCTCTATCAAGCCACTTCAAAATACGGGCATTGCCAGCTTGAAATTTGGACCAGGTATACCACATAGACTCAAGAAAATCAGAGGGTATAAAGCAGGAATTAGGGTCACTCAGCCCAAGCTTATTTTTGAAAAAAACCATGCTTCCCACTCACCAATATTCCAACGCATAGGGAGCAAGCCAAGTTTGTCAATCGGTTTCTCCACCATATTGAAATCACCACACACCACCCAAACCACTTCAGGCAGGGAAAGAGCAAGCCATCACCATAAAGCACACCTTTCTGATGCATTATTAGAAGCATATACATTAATCAAACCAAAAGGGATACCACCAACTTCAAAAAGAGTCCAAACTGCTTGATTTGAGGGGTCCACCCCCCATGTGACAAGATGAGAATGCCATCTAGGAGAAATGAAAGTGACAGCTCCTCCTCTTCCAAGAGTATGATGGGAACAAAAAAACTTACTTGTCGACCATAAAAAGGTACAAGTACTATCCAAAATGAAGTCAACAACCTTAACTTCTTGCAAACACAAAAAATCCAAACTACCATGCAGGCGAGCAACATTCTGAATCTCTCTACGGACCTGATATTTTTGGACTGGATCCGTCAGTCCTCTCACATTCCAAGACAAAAAAATCATTGTAGACGATCGAGGTTCATTCCCTCGAAAACATCTTTAGAATCTCCCAACTCTCCTAGGGAAGTGTACGAATTGTTGAGAAATCATTCATGATTTTCCCTAAGAAAGTTAGTCTGTCATCTCTTTTCTTGATGTAACCCCTCATGAGCTGGACTACGTGAACGACGGGACCTAGAGAATGACACATCCTCCGGTAACGCTTGCTTAAGAATGGAAGGAGCAAGATCATCGGGTGAAGAAGATACTAGAGGTGGTGAAACTCCATCTGAAGCAGGTACAGAAGGGGACCCTCCTGGTGCCGAGGGAGACAACTGCACTGGAGCAGTTGGAGCTGGAAGGGCTGGCATGCGTGGTGTTGAAGGTTGTTGTACCGGAGGGTTGGAACTAGAACCTCCCTGCAACACCGACTGCTTAGGTGGATGGTTTTTCCTGTTTGTCACTGTAGTCCATTCATCTGGAGGATTCTTGGCTCCTAGAGCTGGAACTATCGGAGCAAGGGGAGGAACAACAACATTGCATGATTTGAACTTATCAGCCATAAGTGGACAATCTTTAATTTTGTGCTCTACTGATTGACAATGGTAACAGGTGTTGGGAAAATTAATGTACACAACATGTTGTGTAAAAACCTTGTCACCAATCTTCAGGTCAATAGACTCAGTAAGGTCCTTGGAAAGATCGACTTTGACACACACACGCCTGTTAGGGCGGACATTATAGAATTTATTTGGTTCTAAGCAGACCACCTTCCCAAGGGTGGAAGCAATACTTTGCAAGAATGGCCAAAGGGTTGTCGAAAGACCAGGGAACTCAGCCCAAACAGGCACTTCCAGAGAAGCCTCATCATTGACAGAGAAATCTCTGGACCACTGTTGAAAGATAAGCAAAGAGCTTCGGACATACCAGGGACCCCGACTAAAAACTTCTTGTGCATGTTGAGCATCAACAAAGCGAAAAAGAAAAAACCCCTTTGACAAATTTTGGATATTCTCTATCTTAATGCCATAAGGTTGCCAATACTGTTGAATCCAAGATCGGATCAAAGTATCATTCGGGATACGACCCAAGAAATATCCTATCAGGGTATGCTCTTCTAGCCACTTGCATGCATTATCAAACTCAATAACAGGAATTTCAACAACAGGATTGGCATTGTTACCTTGTGGAAAAATTTCAGCACGAACTTGCGAGACCTCTTCCCTGGCGCAATTCCTTGCTCCGGTAGCTTCAACATAAGTTGAAGCTACCGGCTGTGCGGCAGCCATGAAATAGACGAAGGCGGATTCTCAGCTCCTAGGGTTTTCTCAGCTCCTAGGGTTTTCTCAAACTAAAGTTTAAATTTGAATATCTTTAAAGGTAAATTTTTATTCAAGGTTATAAATAAGAGAAAAAATTTCATGGGACAATGTAGATTTTGGGTTTAATTTTTTTTTTGATGGGGCATTTTAAATTTTAAGTTGTGATTTATGAATGAATATGTGTTAATATCTTATTTATAAGTTTAGATTTCGAATACCCAAGGTTTAGGGCTAGGTGGATTGGCAAAGGCTTGACTGGTGAAGTACTTGCCAAGAAGAGAATTAGGTTCAAACCTTGGGGGCACGTTGTTAGCTTTAGCAAAGATAGTAGTCTGTGCAAAGTTGAATCCTCTAAGTGCATGCTATATCGAAGATGACAGTATGAACCTTAAGTGATGAGTGATCTCTAACAATGACACTAGTAAGTTATTGAAAGTAGTCCCTATGGTTTTAACCCTACGCTTGCTCGTGTTGAGCAAGGTGTAGCGACAGTATTGTCATTGTTGTCAACACACTCATATGGATAGGTTTATGCAATGGA
>JAQPPZ010000091.1:0-13674 GCA_028583015.1 Wollemia nobilis | reverse complement strand
TGGATTTTATAAAACCAATGTCAAGGAGTTTTTGGAGCTCTTCCTTGATTGAAAGGGTGACCTTCGGATGCATCTTTTGAAGTTTTTTCTTAATAGGCTTAGCACTAGGCTTAACTACCAAATGATGCATGACAAGAGAGGGTTCAAGCCCTAGCATGTTGGTATATTACCAAGAAAAAATATCATGATATTATTTCAATAAATTGGTCAATTGCTCCTGCTCATCCATGGTCAATGCTTTGCCTAACTTAATGATTCTAAGGGTTTCCTAAGAACCTATGTTCACATATATGGTCTCCTCAATAAGAATGGACAAATCATCCTCAAGAGGAGGTAGGGTAGGAATCACTTCTAATTTATCAAGGTCCTTAGGATACATAGAACCAAAATCCACTTGATAACTAGAAGACTCAATCTACACTATGCAAGGGATAGACCCATAAAATCTAGTATCATTATGAGATAAAGCCTCATCTATAACATGTGATTATGGGGTTAAGACTTTAGGGCAGGCTGAACCCTCATCCTTAATACTCAATTCTAAACCTTGATGAGATTCATCAAAGAGAAGATCCAAACAAGAAGATTCATATTGATCCTATGATGAAACATATGTAGAAGAATATTTAGAGGAATATTGTGGTGAATTAATTTGAGTTAGATCCTCAGGTGAACAAAACTCAAATAGATGAGGATCTCCCATGATAGAAATTATATGGTATTTAAATTCAAATATAATGCATTGGTGAAAATTAGAAGGGACGGTCTCCATTGCATGAATCCAATGTCATCCAAGAAGAATATTAAAATATGCAATACAAGACACCACATAAAACATTGTGTTTAAAATTTTTGGTCCAACCCTTAGAGGGAGTAATATAGTACCCCAAGTTTCCTAAGAATCATTGCTGAAATTTTTAATGATGTTATTGGATGTAATCAAAGCATCTTTCTTTGATCCTAATTTTTTAAAGAAACGATGTGGACAAACATTAATTGAAGAACCATTATCAATCATAACCCTCTTAATGAGAGTATCACCAATGTAAGAAGTGATATATAAATAAGAATCTTCCTATACTCCTAATGAAGTCATATCATCATCCAAAAATGTTAGGTGAGGTATTTGAAGAGAGCCTAAAATCTTTGTCATGTCAATTGGAGAGATACATAGGGGTATTGGTTGTTTTTCCAAAAAATTTATCATAACTTCTTTATGGGCTTGAGAATTTTGTAAAATTTCTAAGAGTGGAATCTTTACTAAATCATCCATTTTTTGTAGTATTTGTTTGAAGTAGTCCTTATCATTCCAACCATGTTGTTATTATATTGGTGTGGTACATTGTTATAAGACACTTTATTGTCTTGTCTTGTTCTATTATAATTTGATTAGCTATTAGAAGACTGAAAACTACTTATGTCAGTGTGACCAACATCAATTAAATCTTGAACCACATGTTTTAATATTTTACATGAATTAGTCCAATGTCCTTCTACTATATGATATGCATAATGATGATCTTATTGGAGGTAATTCTATTGCATTAGCATCCAATAGTTTCTTTAAAACTACTTTCATAGGGATATTAAGTCTCACGAATTTCCTTTGAGGAGTTTTCTAAAGTACAATCTTTTGTAGGCTATTATTGATATTGTTAACAAGCCTATTATCATCATTACCTCCTATATGCTTATTCTTAGGTTGAGACTTAGTTGGCTTATCTTCTTTAACCTTGAGTTGAATTCTCCTAATGAGAGCTTGTTCCACTTTTTTGGCTAACTCAATTGCTTTGTCTAAAGATGTGACAGTAGTAGTTTCTAAAGCATAAGATAACTATTCTTGTAAATTTTCTGTAAATATATCAAGCATATCTTTCTGAGACATAGGTTGTATTAATAAGCCAACTAAACTTCTCCAACAAGCTAAGAATTCTAAAAAACTTTCTTCTTTACTTTGATTTAAATCATATAGATCTCTCATTGTCACTTCCTTTTTAATATAGTTATTAAACTGATGCACAAACATTTCTATAGTTTTCTCAAAACTTTTCAAAGAATAGTTGGGTAACCAATAATACCATTCTAATGCCACTTCAGTAAGACTATTTGGAATTTTTTTCAATAAAAGCATATCATCATAAATAAGATCATGGTAAGATATTCTGAATCCTCTCAAATGCTCTATTGGATCTTCAGTACCTTTATAAATTGGCAATACTAGCATAGAAAAATTCTTAGGATAAGGTCTAGCAGCAACAATAGGATCGAATGTCTAACTACACATTTCTTTATAGTTGTATGTAAGCCCTGATGGTTGAATCATGTCCATTATTGAAACCAATTGATTCACAACATTTACCAAATTCTGCATCTTTGTATTACTATACATGTTTCCCATATTCCCTTGAATTGGGTTGGATATCATAATGTTGTTGTTATAGGTGGTGACTTATGAAAATAGAATGTTTACTTGTGGCGGAATAGAGGAAATAGTGTTGATATTAGAGGATGGAAGAGGAAATTGAGAACCAATTTGGGTGCTACTACTAGTTGGAGGAATTGGTGTATTCACTCCAATGTTGGTGGTCATAGTAGTGGCATAAGTATATTGGTAAGTTTTATAACCATAATTCAAATATTCACTCAAAGGATTCTAAGGTGGGATGTCCTTTTCAAGTAATGCTTCCTCTTCTAAGGCCATATCCAAAGCATACTTGTGATATTTATAAAAATCCCATATATGATCAAAAGATTTAAATATGATATTTCCATTGGAATATTTGATAGGATCAAGATGATTATCAATATCTTCTTCTAGGTTATGATTCTCTCTAT
The DNA here is from genome assembly GCA_028583015.1 of Wollemia nobilis. Classification (NCBI taxonomy): domain Eukaryota; kingdom Viridiplantae; phylum Streptophyta; class Pinopsida; order Araucariales; family Araucariaceae; genus Wollemia; species Wollemia nobilis. The sequence continues at coordinate 10,839 of JAQPPZ010000091.1, read as the reverse complement.
CAATTTGATCATTCTCATAAAAAATTTCATAAAACCTAAGAATTATTTGTCCTCCCTCAAGGTCAATATCCATTGAGGGAAAATGAGAAAGACAAGAAGAAGAACTAAAACCAAAAGAAACTAATTTACTTATAAAGGAATTATCTTTTTAAATATTTGGCACATAATTTTAATGATCTTGCTTATTGTTTAAGAGAAAAAGGAGGTGTTCATGTTGGGTTCACCAAATATGTAGAGGGGGAAAATGGTCCTACCGCATACAATTCCCAAACAAAAAGGGTTGGATCCGCAAGGAGGGAACCCTTTGTGGGGTGAACCGTGGGGTATTTTGTACTCTACACTCGATGCTATGGGGAAGGATTCATTAGGAACAGTTTAAGGACTCACTCCAAGTCCTTAGGATATTCAGGAAGGTTTTATGTATTTCTAGATTTAAGCTAAAAAATATAAAGGACAATGCAGGAAATAGAATATTGTAGATGAAGATAGAATGCAGGCATACAAGAGCTAGCCTAGAATGATTCTTTATTTTGAATTCTTGCTAACCTAGGGTTTATTTTAGAAAATATTTAAAGTAGATATATATAAAATAAGTGCACAAAAATTATCCCTAGATTCAAACTAAATGCATTTAACTTTCATATGCTTAGGAATCAATAATTAAATTATATTTTCAACCAATGGAATTGATAGAGCATTTATCTATATCAATGGTTGACTTAGCTTTTTTGTCTCTTGTCCAATGATATCAAGAATAACTATTTCTGTAAGATCACTCATGAAACACTGAAAAATGGACTTAGTATTAGGGGGCCTGCTTAGGCCATTGTGTAATAGATCTTGGAGGTGCAACAGTAAAGCCCCATAGGTCCTTTTAGATGACCTTTTAATACAAAAGTGGAAATTGACCTTTGGATAATTCATCATAAATAAAAAATATAGTAAAAAAATAGAAAAAGAAGGGCAATAGTATGATCTAGAAATATAATGAAATGCAACAATGAAAGAAAAATCTAAATATTGATCCTGGTGTACCCTAGGGCAAAATCATGCCTTTCTTGGAGAGGGCACGATAACGTAGTAGCAAAGTTGCACCCAACCTAGACGGGGCATGATTTTTCTTTTGCAAAAAAAATTATCCTAATTAGGGTAAGAAAAGTCATGCTTCACTAGTTCTAGGCGCGATATCGCTACAGACTAAAGAAAAATAAGAATTGAATGCAAAATTTGAAATAAATATCAAAACAAAGTGACAAAACCCTTAATGGAAATCACATAAGTAGGTAGATAAGATTTAAATATTCATGTGGGGGTGCTCTATCTCTCTAAACTAAACCATGTATCCATCAAGTCACACAATAAATCAATCCAATCCACACAATAGAAGATCGATCCAAAATTTGCACTTTGGGGTTAGCTTGCAGCAGGGAAAACAAAATAAGAAGATAAAAATATTTGGAGGTTAATCAATTTGCACAATGATAGCACATTGTAAGCTCACATAACACATATATTATCACATATTTTGCCTTATGATTTGGTAAAATACTCTTCCTTATATAGATGAAATTGGAGGAATAATATGGGCATAAATAAACTCACATTCGATACCAAAATATGTTAGAGGATTTTAAAACTGGGTATAAGTAGGCTCAAAAATAATAAAATTAAATCAAATTAAAAAATTACGTTAAACAATGAAGTCACATCCCATGATTTCGCTAAAAGGCAAAAAAATTAAAAAAGGGATGCAAAAAGGTCTTTCGTTGCTCTTTATAGGGATTGAGGGTCTCTTAGGGGTACTAAGGAAGATTGCCCACTCAAAAAGTGGGTCAATTTTCTGCATCTACACATACAAAAAGAGATGCATGCTTCTCTAAAATTTGACCATTCGTGGTTTCTCAAAACTTATATAAGGACCAAGTGTTCCTTTTTTCGGAGGGGAATGAAAAAGATATTCATACTTTTGTGGTTAAATGTGATCACTACCAATGTATGAAAGGTTAAAAAATGTGTTACCTTGGTATCCTTTAACCCTTTCCAATTATTGAACAAGTATCTCTATGGATTTTGTTGAAGGGTTACCTAAATCTAGAGGAAAATCAATTATTTTGGTTGTAGCTAGTGGATCATCTTATGAATTATGCTCATTTTTTTAATTTATCCCACCCATACACCATATCTATTGTTGCTCAAATATTTCTAGACTCCATATTTTGTCTCCATGGAATTCCTATGTCCATTATATTTGATATGGATCCTACCTTCACCAATCATTTTTGGTAGGAATTATTCAAGTTGAAGGGAACACAACTAAATTGATGGCCAAACTAAAATTGTGAATAAATTCTTAGAAACATATATTTGTTGCTTCACCTCTGAACATCCTACAAAATCAGACAAGTGGGTTCCTTTGGCCAAATGGTAGTATAATACAACATATCACAATACCACTAAGGTGAGTCTATTTAAAGCATTATATGGTCATTCTCCACCAATGTCATATTCTTACATTACATGAAGTTATAAGGTTCAAGTTGTGGATTCCACTCTCCACCAGTGTGATTCCATTCTTTGCCATCTCAAGGTCAATCTAGACTTGGCTCAAAACCATATGAAACAACAAACTAATAAACACCACACTAAACATAGCTTTGAAGTTGGAGACATTTTTTTTCTTTGCTTATAGCCATACAGACAATCCTCTCTTCAGTTTTGTGGTTGTCAAATAATTGTTGTAAAATATTATAATCCTTATTAGGTATTACAAAGTATCAATTTGACAACATTTAAACTAGCTCTTTTGTCTAGCTTCAAAATTCATCCAATATTCTATGTATCTTCTCTCAAGTAGGTTGTTTGTAACAAGGTCTAGGTGCAATCTACACTCCCAAAGTTGGATGATGAAGATTCCTTAATTTTTAAACTTAAATGCATTCTAGACCATATATCATGTACCCTTCATTGTCATGTCATCACTGATGTTCTTGTCTAATGGTATGGCTTACAACCTAAGGATGCTATGTGGGAGCCTCTTCAATAGTTTTAGCAACAATTTTTGATATAATAACCCTTGTCGAACATGGGGGACATCCATCATAATATTTTATAATAATTTTTAAACATGAGGGCACCCATGATAATATTTTGTAATAGATGTTGCTCTAGAAGTGCCTAGACAAGTGGCACAATTATCTATAATTATTATCAAGAATGTAACTATTTTGTAGGTAGGATATTCTAGATCAGGTGGCATTTTGCATGTAATCCAACCTTGAGAGTTAGGTGGGAGATGAAGTCTTTAAAAAAGCAAAGAGTAGGAATGAATGTATCTTTTTATATAATGAAAATTTAAGAAGGTTGCCCCCTCGAAGTGTCTTGCAATTTTATGTTACTTTATGATATTGTTTCATTTTTGCACTTATATTTCATATTTCAATATCTTGTGTTTATTGCATTTATGTTCTATTTCAATATATTTTTTTTTGGTAGATAAGATACAATAGCATTAATACCGGGTTTTACAAGTTGACCCAAAAACTTTATAAAAATCATCCTAGGGTTGTTGATGAACATATCCTTACTAAGGATCCTATATATGTAAAATCTACATGCCACCAAAGCCATTACATCCAGTAAGGCACATAGCCTGTTATCAAAAAGAAACTTCCCATACAACATTTTGGGTATACCCCGATAAAACACACATGCATCATAATTACAAATAATAAACAAAGACAGATCCCTTCCTTGAGACAATGGAGAAACAAAAAGCTACAGACACACATAGCAGAGTACTAAAAAAAAACTCCCACAAGCTCTGTATTGACAGTTACTCTTAATAATTATTTGGTAATTTCTTTCTTCTGTATATGACATGCTTTGGTACCACATACTATCTTTGCCAATCAGCCTTGGAGAAGTGAACCTGATAGCTAGATTTATGGTGGTGGCTATTTGGTGGTCCACATGGCTTTGGTTCGAAGTCTTATATTACCGTTTCTTTCCTTCCCTTTGATTTTCAACCAACCTCAAATTACTAAGATGACTAGGATCCATGTTATCTGACATGTGACTATCCTCATTAGTATTTGTGGTATTTCCAAGCAAAGATCCACGAAGACTGATAGCTCAAATACTTTTTATTGTGTCCAATTCAAAAAATATACGGGAATACTCCTAGCCTTCGAACTTGCAGTGCCTTCCCTATTCCTAAATTTGACTATCATTCTTGGCATTCTTATTGAATAAGCTCCCCTACTTCACTCGGGACACCGTGTTCCCATTTGAAAATTCTGTCACCATCGACACCCAAATTGGCCTGAAATATTGAAGGCCTGAAAAAACCCACTTAGGATAGTCAAGGAAAAAGGGCACTCAAGGAAAATGTGATAAATGGTCTCCCAATTAGACCTACATAGATAACAATGATTAGTGATACAAATACCTTTACACATCATATTATCAATGGTTAGAATTATTCCTTGGATAACCAACCATGAAAATACTGCAATTTTTGGAATTAATTTTTTTATCCAAACTAAGTCCTTTTGGAGGATAAAATCCTCGTCATCAAGTAGAAGCTTGTAAGCTGATTTAATAGTGAACTATCCATTTTCTATAGGATCCTAGGTCACTTGATCTTACTTGGGTCTCATGGGGATAAACTGTTCCCCGAGAATGTTACAAAGATCATTTGATTCCTCTTGAAATCCCTGAATTCTTATTTATTTCCACTTCATTCTACCTCTGTCCTCAACCATATAATCGAAGTCTTTTCTGCCAATGTGTTCTTTTGTGATATCTTTGATTTGTGCTAAGTTAGGATATTGCGTTAGTTGTTCATCCTTAGCCCACCTGTCATTCCAAAAATTTATCCTCTCACCATTGCCTAAAACCCATATTAAACCTTTTTTGATGATTTCCTTACAATTAAGAATTGCTTTCCAAAAAGCAGAACCTCTTATTGGAATTGATTCACTTAGAAATTCCATATTTTGAAGATACTTTCATTTGATGATAGTTGTCCATTCATTTTCTTCACCAGAAATGAGACACCATGCCTACTTAGCTAGTAAAGCTAAATTTATATGAGCAATTCTCCTTAGACCTAAGCCCCCATTTTCCTTGGGTCTACACACTTTGGTCCATCCTACAAGGTGTATCATTTTTTTCTCCTCTAATCCAGTCCATAAAAATTCTTTTTGGAGTTTCTCAATTTTTGGAAAATGTTTGCAGGGGCTTTGAAAATGGAGAGGAAATAGACTGGAATGCTCTAAAGAGAGGCCTTGGTGAGGGTCAACTTTCCTGCTTGAGATAGAATATGACCTTTCCATCCAACAAGTTTTTTTTTAATTCTTTTAATAACCCTACCTGTCCCACATTGACTCTCTCGGAGAACCAATGAAAAGAAGGAGACCAAGATACGAAGTGGGGAGGTTTGCTATATCACACCCTAAAATTTCTACAATCCTTCCTTGCATCTAAATGGGGGTGTTCAAGAAATAGAACTTGCTTTTACTAAAATTAACTTTCTGACCAACAACATCATCGTAGAGTTGCAGGATGTATTTAATTATTTTGGCCTCAATCACTGATGCCTTAGTCAATATAAGGTATCATCGATGAATTGTTGGTGAGAAATAGCCCTAGTGAGAGATTTTTCCTTGATTCCTGATATTAGCCTTGAACTGCAAGCATTTTTTATGGTTATTCCTAAAGCTTCTGCCACAATGATGAATAACATGGGGCTGATAGGGTCCCCTACTGAATTCCTCTGTGAATTTGAAAGTAACTAGCAGTTGTTCCATTAACTAGAATCAAGAACCATGCTTTAGAAATACATTCTTTGATCAAATTAACCCATTAATGGTTCTATTTCAATATTTTTGTGAATGTGTTGATGTTAATAATAAGGCTTATAACAAAAAAGCACAAAAAAAATGGAAAAAAATTTGGGAAATTGGCTCCTCATAGAAGAGAATTCAATACTACATTACCAACCAAAGTGTATATGTTGGAAATATTCAATTAATAGTAAGTTGTCTAGCACATATAATAATATACACAAAAGAAGTGATCAACACTCATATGCTCAACAAGAATACTCATTGTTAGTTTCTTATGCCATTTTTTTATGCAAGCTTGAAAACTGATATAGGATGAAATTCAATATAATGGTAAAATTTTGACAAGATGAGCCACGTGCTCCAAGATGAATGTTGAATAAAAAGCATAAATTTAGCACTATTTTGTTGTATCACTGCATATTTTGATGTAATGTTGGTGTGTAGAGACATTGTAATTTTGTGTAATTAAGTCAACAAATAAATAGAAGTTGTATGTAGTTAAATAATAAGGTAGTTAACCAAAGGGATAGCAGAAAGTCTTGAAAGCAAGAAAAAAATATCATATGATGCAACATATTATGAGGAATTATGACTCCAAAAAATAGAAAAATATTATTTCTTGGAAGTCAGATACAATCAGAGTGAGGAAAAATAGGATTGATAGGGTAGATCAAATTATGATTTCTTCAAGGAGAAAAACCTATATAAATGGGTTTCCCCTTCTCAGCATCAAATCACTCATGATGAAGATTTGTTTTATAAGGGCATATGGTGGATAAGGATTATTAAAATGGTAATAAGTAATGCTTCCAGGTAGAAGCTACAATTAATTTTAAAAATTATTACGCCTAGAGGAGATGCAAAAAAATCAAAGGTAATGGTTGCTCAATCTTAGACTTCTTGGTGTTATATAAGGTAAGAATTTTAATTAATGGTGAAATCCTAGTGTTAGCTAAAACCATCCCAATATTAGCTAATAATATCTTGGTGTTTGTTGGAGGTGCTCCACCATTAATAATGTCTTCACTTCTCTTGAACTATGATGAAGTGTAGCAGAAATGGCCACAATATTTTGGAAATTGGATTTTGCTCTTTCTCAAAGAAACCACAAATATGCAAAAAGAGTGAAGTTCAAGGATAAAAGAAGAAAAAAGGAGGCATAATTCCATAGATAAATAATTTTTGCAAGCCAGTTAATGTTGAATTCTTGATAAGCTTGTCAAGAAAAAATGACTATTTATAATTCCTTCTTCAATATGTGGAATATTTCAAGACAATGAATGGACAAGAAAGAGAAAAATTATAGAATAAATATCTCAATTAGGAGGGATATGCTTCATACTTGCTTTCTTTTTGTGTGAATATCAAAAAACAATGAGGTAAAAGGATGAAGTAGATATTAAACTAGACTAACTATAGCAATTATTCAAAGGTTGAATAGAAATATTGTTGAGGCTCGATCTAAAGACTCTTCAAAGCTATGAATTTCTCTCATAAAGGTATGTATATGGTTATATTCAGTATCATTTTTTATCCTCTTACCATACCCTTCATCCACCCATCCTATTCTATTAATCTTCATATTCACTTTTGTCCATATTACACCCTTCTTCCTTATAAGCCTCATCCTCCATTATTATTTCATAACTCCAAAGCTCAATGGAAAGGTTGGCCAATTTCTTCCTCTACAAGTGACTAAAGTCATTTTAGACTAGTAAGAAATCATATAGAGTGGACATACCAGTAACTCAGTTATGAAATTAGATGCCAACTACCATCACAAGAGGGAAAAATCTGGTGAGAAATACCACTAAATAATATCATGACACATGTGAGGTAACAATACCCAAGTTGATCGATGACAAGTGCCATCAATTAGTAAAGGTTTAATGGGTAGACACCATCTGAGGCCACTAGCCATACACCATGGTATATAGATAATAAAATAAAGCATGAGTTATAATAGAACAAAACATGTGGTGGCAAGATACAATTGGTTGAATGTAAAAATAAGGTAGGTCACTAGATCTTCACATGAGGGATGAGATCCATTAAAGACATGAGGGATGAGATCCATTAAAGCAATTCATTCTCTAAAAAAAACTAGTGTAATTCATAATCTAGTTGTCACCAACACCTAAAAAAGGTATAAAATAAATGCAAGACTAAGCTATACATGAAGTCTTTTTGTTCTAGAGTGATTTGGAGCAACCATGCATACTATTGAAACAATTACTCATTGTGCAGTTTTCAACAATCCTAAAGAACTCTACCTTCACAATTTTGCAAGGAAGAAGGAAGTAGAAGGTGAAATAGTCCTGAGTGCTTGAGCAATCACAAGATGCAGAATAATATAAAAGAAATTAAATCTGCTATATGACTGATATATGTAATAAATAGAAACGATATAAATAAATACAATGTAGCTATGGAGGAAATGAACACTACATTAATAAAGCTACTAAACTACATTGCATCCATCACCAATATATGGTGATCTACACATAGCTGGACTACTACCTACGAATATGCACTAAGCTACTATGTCCTCGACTTTCTATATATGTACTTTAATGAGAATCTTCTTATATAGGAAAATAGGTTCCTTGTCCAACACTCTATCTAGCTATGCAAGGGATAACTTGCACATATACACCTTGCACATTGACACTTGTGCATTTTTTACAGTGCATGAAGTAAGTAGATAACATCCCTATAAAGTAATCTAATATCCTAAGTATGTACCTTGGAATATACATTTACATAACCTAAATTATGTAATAGACTCTATTTCTAACACCCCCTGTATTACAATATTTGGGTATTGAAGAATTTACTCTTCAATATGGATCTTCTTCTTCATCTTGATCTTTGTCCTCTTCCTCATTGCTTACTATGTTTAGGTTCAACCGATAATTTGTGTCTTCATATGATGTAAAGTAAGTTGTGTCTGAAGGTACTATTTTTTGTATGTGTTTAACTTATTTAGGCTTCATGATGCCATGTTTCTTTGAAGTATGTATTTTCCTCCTTTTTCTCCTTCTTTTCCCATGACTCAACATTGGTGCTAATGAAATATCTACTTCATGACAAGTTAGTCTATCATCACAATAGTATTGTTCTTTATTACTAGCTTATTTCTTGTGTTGAGAAAGTACAAACACAATTAATGATATATACATCATTAGACGTTATTCCTGAGAAAATATAACCACTCTTTGTAAGTTTCACCAATTTGTAAATAGGATTTCATGAAGATAGTTAATCAATGCTGTAAAGTTACCTTCTTTGGCTTCACAAGAAGAATTTCTCTTTGTCACTAAAGGGTATATACTCGTATCCTTCTAGATTATCTATTAAGTTTTGAGATTAGAATTCTACTTCATGGAATAGTTCTTCATTATTGAAATATTTTCTTAAAATATCATCCTTGATGGATCTTTGTAGTGATTCTTGCTATTTCCTTAAGATTTGATAGAATCTTAGTAGTCTACCTTATAGCTACAAATATTAGGGTATATCATCCCTTACTAAAGTATATAAGCTTGATTTGATAAAACCTTTATTAATCCTTAGGTTTGTAGACTTCTTATGTCTCCCTAGTAATGAGAGTATGTATACCTAAATTTTGGCTTTTGTAGAAAGCTTATATCTTCCCAAATTGATAATATTTGATTAATGCTAATGTTACCAAGTTTTTTAGAATGCATTATGAATCCCTAGTGATATTTAGAATATAATATAGCGCTTTTGTAAAATATAGTTCAATTTTGGTTGATTTTGTACAATTTTTGTGAAGATAAAAAATCAACTTTTCTATCACCTTATTACTCCTATTGAACTAGGCACTTTATCAATTTTGAAGATGTTTTAATGTTGGATTATTTTTATACCTCTTGAGAAATTTTTGAGACAATAATATTATAAATTTCCAACCTTAGTAAAATTCTTAATAACCCCTTTTTATATCCCTTAGGATTTTATCTAAGTGTTTCTAATTTCCAATAAACTAGTTTAATGTCGTAACCCTTATCACTCCCAAATTTAGAAAATTAGAAAATTAATAATATTTGCAAAATATTAAAGAATTTAATACCAAGTAGAATTCCTTATTTCTTCTAGGTTAAATTGCAAATATTATTTCAATTTGATAAGTTATAACTTATGGTTTTTGCTTTCAAAATCTAAGATTTAACCTTAGCTTATAACCCTTATATATCCATAAAGTGAAAGAAATAATAAATGGGATTTTAAACCTTACCTTTGAATGTTGTATCATTGCACTGTTCAACACCTTTTTTGGTTGAATATAAAAACACTTTAATATCATCCTTTGGTTCTAGAAACAATGCTTATGCTTTGGAAATCTCTATCGTAGGTGCTGCAAATATGGAGAGGTTTATCCTTAAAGATCAGGAGATTTTAATACTACCTCTTCCTTCCTTCTATATTGCACTTTCCTATCCTTGAGTGCTTTGGACTTGAATGCCTTTTTATGGAAGAAATATCTTGAAGTTAGTGACAAGTATCACATCTGTTACGTATGAGTGCTCCACCTTTCTTAACATACCTATTTCCTTCTTGAGTTCTTCTTGGTCACTCTGTAACATATGAGCACTTATGTGGGAAATTATGTGGGGCTTATGGAAGATAACAAGTGTTACCACTTCCTTGATATTCCTTGTAACTCTTGCATGAGGTTTCTTGAGCTGATAGATGAAATGGCACCTTAGAAAGCTTATGTCAAGTGGCATTCAAGCTCTTTACATGAAGTTCTTTTCTATAATGCTTCCAAGAAGAATGCTATTTATATAACGCTTCCAAGGAGAATGTTATAACTTCTTTTGTATGCCTTTCCCTAGCTTGATTTGTTTCTTGGACAACAAGCAATATTTTCTTTTGTAGGTGAGGTTTTATGGAGCTTTGAATGGTGATTTTTAGTGCTTCCTTTGGTGGAAAATTTTCTCTAGGTTTAATACCTTGAATGTAG
>JAQPPZ010000090.1:0-14476 GCA_028583015.1 Wollemia nobilis | reverse complement strand
ATCTCACATCCATAGTTGAATATTGAAGAGGCTAAGGAAGGTCTCATTGAATATTTTTAAGCTAGAAGATTGAGAACCTTGGAGAGATATCAAGGAGAAACAAGAAGAAGTCTTGGTGAGCCTCATTGAAGGAATTCTTAGAAGGACTCATTGGAGAAATTACTACCAAGGAAGAAGCTAAGTAATTGGGATAATCGTCGCCATCCGATGACAAGCCCAAAGAAGAAAATTTTGGCAATAATATTGTCAAATCACATGGTAGTATGGAATAGATCTTAATATTTATATATTATTTGAGGAGGATATCTACTTTGAAGTTAGAATTTGGCAAGAGAAAGAAGATAGAAAAACCACAAAATATGTGAGATTTGGGGGCCATCATTTAAGGGTTCTTGAGTGAACATCTCATTTGTGATTTGGATTAAAAAGAAGAATTAAAACTGTGCGGGGGGCGGCCGTTGGGGGGGGGGGTTTTATATTGGCGCGGATGGGACAACTACGATTGGCCATAGAGCTAGGTTCTTGGGGCTTCTAAACTACCCAATTTGGTTACCCTAATATTTGATGGCGAGAGAATGAGGAGCGGGAGTGGGAGCGGGACTAGGAACAGGTTCAAATTGCTGGTGCAAGTCCCAGGGTGGGAGCTGGATCGAGATCGGGGTCGGGCACGTCGGGGCCCGGGCCCGGGCCCGCAGGACCCTCGACGGGCCCAGAGGAGGGCTCAAAGGCTGTGCAGATTGGCGGATAGGGTGGGGATGGTATCTTGGGCCCAGGACCCCCTCCCTCCCTCGATGCAAGCGCAGGCCTAGGGAAAAAGCCTCCAGATCCTGGGCAGGGTTCTGCCCCGGGCGGGCCCAAACCCTCCTACCAATAGATCTTGGCTGGTACCAGGGCCAAACCGTGGGCCCTGGGTTTAGGGCTTTCCCTTGAGGGCACCCACATCTCCATTCAAGAGGAGGTTTACTCCTCCTTTGTCATTGGATCCTCTGCTTCCCTGGTTGGGAAGTTCCTGGGAGGGCGCCCGGACATGGAAACCGTTCGCAGATGGGCGGCTACCAAATGGAAAGTTTTTGGACATATTCAGCTGGTGGCCCTCACCAAGGGATTCTTCATCATCAAATTGAATAACAACGATGACGCTAAAAAGATCCTGTCGGGCGGGCCCTGGTTTTTGGGACGCAAAAGCCTCTTCCTCAGGCGCTATGGAGCTGACTTCCACCCCAACACTCAAAGCATCAACTTCGCCCCGGTCTGGGTCTAGCTCCCTGAGCTTCCCTTCCATTTGTGGCATGAAGACATCCTAAGGCTTATTGCCCAGTCGGTCGAGGAACTGGTGGCCTTCGATCCCGCTACCAAGGCAGGCTCCCGTATGGTTCATGCCAGATTCTGTGTCAATGCAAATCTAGAATCTGAGCTCCCCTCTTCTGTGACCATCTCCTTCGGGTCCTTCTTTTGGTGCCAATCCCTGATCTATGAAAACAAACCTACTTTCTGCCCTCTCTGCTGCACTCAGGGCCACCTCCCCCACCAATGCCCTGGATCCAAGAAGGTTGATGGCCCTTTCCCCAAACTCCCTTCCCGACCAGGTCGGGCCCCCTCCCGAGGGCCCCCTCATGATGGCCATGGATCTCAGGCTTGGACTACCAAGGAGGCTCCCCCTTCTGTCCCAGAGGAACCCCATGTGGGCCTTGGCCTGGTGGATGGTCTTCCCCAGGGTTCCCCTTCCCCTGCTCCCCTCCCTGGGTCTTCTTTCGAGGCCCCGATCCTAGGTTTTCCCCCCGCCCGATGTGAATCCCTCCCTGCAGGCCCCTGCTTGCGCCCCCCCAGACCTGTGAGCCACCCGGGCTCTCTTCCCCATCGGCTCCCACCTTCTCGCCTTCCTCTATCAGGGTTTCCTCCTCCCCCCCCACCCCCGCTATCCCCCCCTTGACCCCCTCCCACCCCTCCCGGTGGTCCCTGCTGGCTTCCCCCCTTCAGAGTGCAGCTCCGAGAGGTCTGACGAAGAGGTTGAGGGCAGTTCTCCATCTGGGCCCGATGAAATCAGCCCCAAGATGACCCACAGTAGGACTTTCGCCATAGACTTTGGTAGCAAACTCAAGCGAGGTCGGCCCACCCTGGGCGACCAACGAGCGAGGATCACTAAAGACGACATAGCCAATGGCTCCCAGGCAACCCTCTCCGATGTTGCTGTGAGCTTCTCCAAAATAGAAGCCCTTCGACCCAAACCCCCTGCTCAAGCCGGGAAGGGGGGCAAGCGACCCCATAAGGGTGTCAAATGAAGCTCATCACCTAGAATGTTAGGGGGCTCAATGGTGCCCCCAAGAAAAGGATCCTCGGCCAACTCCGCAAGGATCACCGCCCGTCCTTCCTCCTCCTCCAGGAGACCAAAATAGATGATGTCGCTGCCCAGAGAGTCGCCCAAGCTACCTGGCGCAACTGCGAGTCCCTGTCTACCCCTACGGCTGGCTCAGCTAGGGGCCTGCTGTGCATGTGGGATCCCCGGTCTTATGAGGGGAGGCTCATATCTTCTTCTCCCAGAATAATCAACATTCTGGTCCATTGCGTGAAGACAAGGCGGTCGTGGATCTTGTCTAACGTCTACGCTCCTAACAGCTCGATTGAGAAAGCCACCTTATGGAAGGATATCAGCTCGATGAGAGAAGCCTTTGCCCCCCTCCCCTGGATCCTGGTAGGGGACTTCAATAGTCCCCTATTCCTTTCTGACAAAAGTGGGGGATCAATGGCTCCGAGCAAAAGCATGGAGGACTTTGGTGCCTTCACCTCCCTCAACGAGCTCATGGACGTCAGCCTGAAAGGAGCCAGGTTCACCTTGTCAAACAGAAGAATGGGAGCAAGCCATATCCAGGTCAGGTTGGATAGAGTGTTCCTGTCCAAGGAAGCCATTCCCCTGTTTGTCGACGCAACCTTGTTGGGCCTCCCTAAAATTGGGTCTGACCATAGCCCCCTCCTCCTCGAAACCGACCATCGCTCCCCCCTCAAGCGACCCTTCTGGTTTGAGTCCATGTGGCTGCATCATCCCAATTTTAGGGCCCAGGTTGGCTACTGGTGGGCTCCCCCAGTCCCTGGGCGCCCCGCTGAACAAGTTTACCACAAGCTGAGATGCCTCAAAGAGCAACTCAAGGTATGGAACAGAGAGGTGTTTGGCAACATCTTTGAAAATAAAGCGACAGTTAAGAAAAAACTCGAAGACCTTGAGCTCAGATTCCAGGCAGGCTCCCAAGACCCGGGGATCAGGGAAGAGGAACGCTCAGCCCTCAGTGAGTACCATAACATCCTGGCTAGGGAAGAAACATTTTGGAGATAGAAGTCAAGAGCCCTATGGCTCCAAGAGGGCGATGCTAATACGAAGTTCTTCCACATGTCGACTCTCAAAAATAGGGGCTCTAACAGAATTCTCGAGTTGGTGAGCAGCGATGGCAGAATTATCAAGGACGAAGAGGACATTCGGACCGAAGCCATCAACTTCTTCTAGCAGCTCCTTGGTGACAGTCCTCTCATGTCCCCAGAAGTAGCAGACTCCCTGCTGGAACATATCCCTACCTTAGTCTCGGCCTTGGCAAATGAGATGCTCGTGCAGCCCCTGTCTGACTCTGAAATCCATGCTGCCACGTTTTCCATGAAGGCTGAGGTGGCCCCGGGCCCGGACGGGTTTCCCCCCCACTTCTTCCAATCCTTTTGGGACATCGTTGGTCAAGAAGTGTGCGCAGCCATCCAGGACCTCCAGACTGCCAGCTCCATCCCCAGAGGTATTAACTCCACCTTCATTGCCCTGATCCCCAAGTCTCAGGCAGCCAGATCCCTTTCTGATTTTTGCCCCATCAGCTTGTGCAATGTTTTATACAAAATCCTGACCAAATCCATGGCCTCCCACCTCAAGGATATCCTTCCCCTGATCATTGCCCCTTGCCAGGGGAGCTCGGTCAAAGGAAGGCTGATCACAGATGGAGTTATCATCATGCACGAGGCCATCCACTCGGCCTTCCTATCCAAAAAGGCCTCCTTTCTGCTCAAGCTGGATATGAACAAGGCCTTTGATAGAGTTGACTGGGAGTTCCTTTTCAAGGTCCTCCTCAAGTTTGGGTTCCACCCCTCATGGGTCAGGCTCATCAAAAACTATGTGTCCTCCCCCTGGTTCTCTATCCTCATCAATGGATCCCCCGTCGGGTTCTTCCCCAGCTCCAAAGGCCTACGCCAAGGCGACCCCCTGTCCTCGATCCTCTTCATCATCCTGGCTGAGGCCCTGGGATGAACCATCTCGAGTGCTATTTCCCACGGACTCATTTTGGGCATCAGGCCTACGTCGGGCCTACCTCCTGTGTCCCATCAGCAGTTCATGGACGATACCATTCTCGCCACTTCAGCTTTGATCCCTCAAGCCAAGGCCCTCAAGCACATCTTGACCCTATACGAGGAGGCGGCTGGGCAAAAAATTAACCTTCAAAAAAGCAAAATCTTCTTCATCCACACCCCCCTGGCTAGGCAAATCAGAATTGGGCGGATTCTGGGTTGTACCCCTAATTCCCTTCCCTCCTCTTACCTCGGGCTTCCCCTATTTATAGGTGCATCCTCCAAGGCCCTATGGAGCGGGATGATGGATCGGATTCAGAGGAAGCTGGCCCCCTGGAAAGGCCACCTCCTCTCTCAGGCTGGCAGAGCCACCCTCCTGTCGATAGTCCTTCAAAGCATTCTGGTATATTTCATGTCGGTCTTCAGAATCTCGGCCTCCATTGCAGCTCACATCGAACAAATCTAGAAATGCTTTCTCTGGTCGGGCAACGAAGATAAGAAGAGGATTCCCCTGGTTTCCTGGCCCCTGGTCTGCCGCCCCAAAGGTGAGGGAGGGATCGGGCTCAGGCGGGTGACCCTGATGAACAAGGCCCTTTTGTCCAAGCACGCCTGGAAGGTGTTCACCAACGCCCCTGATGAGTGGGTCAGTATCATGCTCAGGAAATACTACCACCTCCACCCCTTCCTCAGCGAATCCCAGCCCAGAGATGGATCAGCCTTCTGGAAATCCCTGATTTCCACTAAAGACATCATTCGAAAAGGGACCAGATGGATCCTCGGGGATGGAACCAAGATCGACTTCTGGGAAGACAGGTGGATCCAAGATGAGGCCCTGACTGCTGACAGCGATCTCCTCATCCTTAGACCGGGCCTGGTGGGTAGAGGGCCCAGTGTGTCGACCTATCTCTCCCAGAACCAGGGGCGGGTTACTTGGAAGCCCATCCTGAATCCCAGGCACCCGCTCCAAGCCTCCAGGCTTCAGTGCCTCCTCAAGGTGACAGTGATCCCGTCCTCCGGGGGGAATGACAGATGCGTTTGGCATGGCACTCCCAATGGCGTATTTTCTATAAAATCTGCCTACAACCTCCAAAGAGTCCCTGACGAGGCCCCTTTCCCAGCCCTTCAGGTGTGGGCCAAGAAGTTGATCCCCAAAATTAGCCACTTCGTCTGGGCGGCAGTCCAAAACAAGATCCTGACCATTGAGAACCTGATCAGGAGGGGCTTCCAGATCCCGAATAGATGCTTCCTTTGTTGTGCTTCCTGGGAGTCCACTAATCACCTCTTTCTCAGATGCCCCTTTTCTTCTAAAGTCCTGGGCCTCATCCTTTCCCAATTTTCTATTTAGTGGGTGGCCCCCAATTCCATCTCTGACCTCCTGTCTCAGTGGCCCAAACCCTTCGCCCACCCCTTCATCCGCTTCCTCTGGGGCTCCTACCTTCCTCACTTGCTTTGGCAACTATGGCTTGAGCGCAACAACAGAGCCTTCTCCTCCCCGGCCCGTTCCCCCTTGTGGATAGCGACCAAGGTGGTTTCCTTTGCCCTTGAGAATTCTCGCTCCATCCCTCTAACCGAGGCACCCCGACGGCCGGGCGAGGCCACCCTTCTTTCCTCCCTCGAAATCCAGCTTCCCCCTCGCCCCCCTCGCCCCCTCCCACCGTTCTACGACCAGGTGGACTGCCCCCCCTCCTGGATGGGTCAAACTTAACTTTGACGGAGCTTCTAAAGGAAATCTCGGGCCCTCTGGTGCGGGCGGGGTCATCCGTGACAGTCACGGGGCCCTGATCCTGGCGTACGCTGCTCCGCTTGGCATCCAGACCAACAACTTCACCGAAGCAGCAGCTCTCCTCAATGGGCTGACTGCCCTCAAGGAGTCCGCCCCAAAAGTCATCATCGAGGGCGATTCCCAAGTTATAATCAAAGTTGCCCATAGCCCGGGAAGTTGCTCTTGGTGCATTCACAACTCTATCCGGGAAGTCCACACCATTCTCCAAGGGCTCCCTGATCATGCCCTTCGGCATGTGTACAGAGAAGGCAATAGGGCAGCCGACTTCATGGCCAACCAGGCCACCGTAGCAGAAGATTTCACTACCTGGACCACGAACTTCCCTGAAGCTCTGGCCCAAATAGTATCGCAAGACAATTCCAGCATCGATGAGGGCCCAGGCGCTTAGCCCGCCCCATGTCGGGGCCCCGAAGATGCGTGGCCGTGCCCCGTGCTTCCCCTGCAGCTTCCAAATCCAAGGAGACCCCCTCCCCCGAAGGCTCCCCTTCCCCGAAATGGCGCAGGCCCACCCAAAAATGTAGAACTCTGGTCCAGGGCCCAGGCGGGGCCCCGACTCCTGGTGCCAGCTCAAGTCACAAAGGCCCGGCCCCAGGCAGCAGCAGGGCTACTGGCAGCTCCAAGAAGGCCAAGGTGGAGGCCCCGGAGGCCACCGAAGTCAGTTCTGACTCCGGCAGCAAGATGCAGAATTTGACGACCAGGGCCCTCCTTGACATTACGATTGGCTCCCAAAGCGGCTTCCTCAGCGGCCAATGCCCTGGCCAAACTCCGTCGCAGGCTGGGCGATGGCCCTGACAGGGAGAGGAGCTGATCTATCAGGTCGGGCCCCGTCCAGGCCAGGCCCGGCCACAGGGCCTCCCGGAGCGACGACGAGCAGGTTTTTGCATTTTTGGCACTTGTTGTTTTGCGGTTTTTCCAGGTTTTGGTGGCCTCAGACCAAATTTTGTAGTGCTGGTCTCATAGCTAGTCTATTTTTTTGTAGGCACCAGGGCCCTGGGCCCCGGACTGTTGCCCAAGGGTGCAGCCCCAATTTTTAATCACAATTGTAGCCACGGCTTCCTATGTAACTAAGGTTTTGGGATCCTTCAACAAAAAACCCGTTGTAAATATACTGTTACTTACCAAAAAAAAAAAAAAAAAAAAAATAAAAAAAAAAAAAAAAATTTTAAAAAAAAAAAAAAAAGATTTTTTGTAGCATCAATAGGTACCAAAAATCAGATTAAAGAAGTTTTAGAGCCACCAAATTTTAGTTTTGGAGTAGCAAATTAGTAAGGTTCGAAGGTTGCGTAAAGGTGTGCAAAGGAACTATTTTGAACAACCGATAAAATCTGCAACTTAGTCTACAAAAGGTATCAAATTAAGATGACCTTAATCACCATCATCATCACAATATACAAAGTGAAAAAGGTATGCAACAAAGGGTGCAAAATTTTTATTAGTTAAGCCTTTATATCTAGATTTTCATTAAGGTTATTAAGCACCAGTTTTTAAAGTTTAAAGGTTGCATATATAATATTTGGTTCAAAGTCTTCAAAATTAGTATAGAAGGTATCATATACAAGGAGTAACCTATGCATAAGAGATAAATAGAAGTTAGGTACATTTTGAGAGAAATAAATTGACCAACACTTTATTGCTTACTCTAATCAAAAGAAGACTATATATAAGAAGCTTGGATAGTGAAGTAACCAAGCAAGGAATGAGTTGCTAAAATTGAAATAAATACTTAGTTTCACCACAAACAACATTATAAAGGATATGAATAAATTTTTTAAGATCACAGGGGGGGTAAACATACATAGTTTACCTTCCGTAAATAAAAAGGGCTTCGAACATAGGGAAATAGAGAAATTTAAAAGAGCAAGAAAATGTTGAAACAATGGTGGAAAATTATATTGCTACAAGCACCATTGTCTTACCACAAGTAGCCATCAACAAAGAGGAAAATAATGTTTAGAGTTCTAGATAAGAAGCTCAATGTTCACCATTTTGTATAGCACCATATCCAAACATAGCACAACACCATCAAACCTAGAAAAATAGTAAGGTGAGCACAATATTTCAATATTAGAGTAGAGTATAAACAAAAATAGAGGAATCCACTAAATTCACATTGAAGAAATTATCTCAAAATTCACATAGGGCCATCGCTAAAGCATCCAAGTCAAAAGAACATTTCAAAAGAGCACTAGAATAGTTGATGAGAAGCAAAGATGAATTTATCATCAATTTTGGAGGAAATAGTCATGCAAGAGTGAAAGAAGATACTTGACAAACTCTACAAGGAATAAAGTGCCACTTGGTACAAGGTGGAATTATTTTATAAAATTTACCACCAAGAGAAGCACTCACACAATGTAAATAAGCACTCATACGAAGTGTAACTCCCAAAAAGAAGTGCTCCATATAAAACGTAACATTCAGAAGAACATTGTTACCACTTGCCATAATCTACCAGAAGGTGAAGCGTTCCATAACGCCCAACCAAATAAGAGTTCATTTTTACAATATGTGTGAAACTTTTCATAGTGGATATCTATCTTTTGGAGGTGCTTATACAAGAGTACGTAACAAGGAGTGAAGGATTATTTACGTATGGATTGCATTGAAGAACATAGAGACTACGTTGAAGAACGTAGAGACAACATTGAAAGATGTAGGGACAACATTGAAGAACGTATAACAGCCATAGAAAAGTGTTGGACAACATTCTATCATTAGAGGAGATCACAAGGTGACGGTCAAATTCATACCATAGTAAGCAAGAACTTTATATACAGGTAATATCTAGGATATATTGCCTTTCATAAATTTGTGAGTAATATTATATATATTAGCTTTAATATTAATCTAGGGATATTTAGTAGGAGTTATAAGTTAGTGGAAGATACCCTAGAAATCACATTACTTATGTTTTGAGAAGAAAGAAGAAATTAGAAGCATTAAAATCTTTATTATTTGTGCTTCAATTACTAGCAAATTTTAAAGGAGATATAAGGTTAATTTGCAAATATTTAAATTTTTAAAATAAAACTTCTAATTAGGGAGATATAAAGAAATTAGGAATCCTACTTAAATTGAATCTATAGAAGTTTAGAAACTTATTATTGCATTGATTCATAGATGAAGAGATTAAGATATTGCTTGCATCAAAACTTATAGTTGGAATATTAAGATAGAAGGACATAGACAATCCAACTAAAGCTATTGAACTCTTGCATTTCTAAAATACTTTCTACAAAAAGTTGGTTGCAAGTAATAGAAGTGAATCATATTTATAGCATATACCATTATTAGGGAGATATAAGGTAGTCTACTACAAAGGATTCATCAAAAATATTTCTAGAACAGAAAAAAGAGAAATGTCTACCTCAAGTAATACAATAAACAATGATATGAACAACACTATTAGAAAGAAAAGAGCATGTGTCATAAAAAGTGGAATCAAGAATTCGTTTAAAAATTCCAAAGGAAACTTAGACCCTACTTCAAGAACGATACATAGTTAAACTTTAAAAGATAACTTTGAAACAATGGAAAAATATCTACATGCTCAACTCACTAAAGTAATTGATAATGGGAAGAATGATATTCGAACTCCTTTAGAATATGGAAGCATATTATATATGGTACTATTTACATTCTAATGTTACAAGGATGAAAATGTAGAATAGAGAGGATTAATAGAATTACTTAAACTAAAATCAGAAATAGATGAATCATCCCTAGCAAAGATATTTCAATCCTCATGCAGTATTAGTACTTCAAGTTCTACTAACACAAAATCTTATCATGATGCTCTAAGTGTATGTTCAGAAGATTCTATACAGGACATAGAGAATGATGACAAGGACAAAAATAAAGGAAAATCACTCTTTCAAGAATCTGGTGATAGTAAATCCACCTATGATAGTATTGAATCCAATTAAGAAAAAGAAGAAGAACCAATTCAATAAGGTATACAATTCAATGTAAAGTAAATATAATACAAAGGATCAGATCAACCTAAAGGACGCTTATCGAAGACTAAATTCTTCAAACCAAATAATGTAATACATGGAGGTTTTGGAATATATTACATCATTTGTTTCTTTACTAATATACCTTCATGGGTACATAGTTAGAATAGGATTAGCTTAGGAGTTAAATGCTTTATGATGTAATTTAATACATGCACAAGTGTTAGTATGTGCAATGATGTAAATGTGCATGTAGTCCACATGTACATGAGTCTCATATTTGAGTGAGAGGTAAGTAATCTATATTTCTATATAAAGGCCTCATTGTGAGTGCAAGTGTAAGAGTTGAGTAGTGCATAGGTGAGAGTAGTAGTAGTCACAATGTAGCTCCATTTTGATATCATGGAGGAGTTTTAAAACTCCATGATAGGAGCATTGTAATTTCCGTTAGCTTTCTTATATGATCATTTCTAGAGCATTGTATTATATTTTATATCATATTTGCATGTATGTTAAGTTTCCTTTATCATAGTTATAATATTGCATGCTTATTTTTATACTTGTGGTCACATTTTCTTTAAGGCTTCAAAAAGCTAACCAAAATTCTCCAACTTGTTGCCTTCTTTCACTGTCATGACCTCCTTCAATTTGCTATTCAAGGGCACTCCAAAATATTCCCAAATATACTCCAAATAATAGATATATACCTTCTTGATTATTTTACATTGGAAAACTGAACACAAATGGCTGGTAATTCTGGATTTCAAATTGCTGAATGCGGGAAGGGTTTTTTTCAAATTTCCAATAGGTGGGAGGATGGCCCTATCTCTGTTTATGTGGAAATTTCCCTATCCTCTGATTAGGAGGTGGGCTCCATTTTCCCCCTTGAGAATGGAACCAGGCTTACTCAAACTGTTGGAGGAAATGCGGTTGTTTCCAACGTTGGTCCCACTTCTATGCTAGTTGGCATTTCCTCCTCCTCTACTTAGGCTGTGGGCTAATCATCTCCAATACTCAATGTGGGAGGAAGATTTTAAAACCTCTGAGCACTCAAAAGATCAGATTCAAGTAATACTTGACAAAGCAGAGCTTCAGGGGGGAGCATGTTCCTTCTTCTCCCAAGCCTTCTTTCGCAAAGGTTTTAGGCGAGCCTTCCTCCTTTTCCTTTTCTCCCCCATTGTTTGAGGTTTCTGGGAATAGGGTCAAGATTCCTGATCACATTGCTGAAAAATTCATTTATGAAGAAATCCCTTTCCTTGGTAGGGAAAGTGGTTGGAGGTAATCCAAATCTTGACATTATCAGGCGATGGGCTTTTTCCCATTGGAAAGTTCATGGAACCTTACAAATTGTTGGCCTCTCCAGGGGTTTTTTTGGAGTTTGCCTCAACACCAAAGAAGACGTTGGCCACATTCTATCTAGAGGACCTTGGTTCCTTGGGTCCAAGAGTGTTTTTCTAATGAAATGGAATCCAGATTTCAACCCAGAAATGTAAAGCATTAACTTTGCTCCTATCTGGGTTAGATTTCCAAACTTACCTTGGCACCTTTGGTGGGAATCTATTTTCAAATCCATGGCTTTGAATATTGGAGATCTGCTTCTCATTGACAAGGTAACTCTTTCCAAATCAAGGATGCATACTTCCCACCTTTGTATTATGGCCAATCTAGATTTTGCACTCCCTACCTTTGTGGAATTGGAACTTGGAACATCACTTTTCAAACAAGCCATTGAGTATGAGAACAAACCTCCTTTCTGCATTGAATGCCAAACTCAGGGCCATCTTCATGCTCATTTTCCTTCTCTCACTAAGAATGTGGCCTCTTTTGAGTGACTGAATTATTCTAATCCTATGGCTAAGGAGAATGCCTTTTAGGATTCGTCAAATAAGGATAAAAGGAAATTTCCTCTGTCTAGAGGAATAAGTTTCAAGCCTACCAAAGAATATAGAATCAAATAAGGACATAACTCTGCCCCTTTCATCAATTACCCTGATGATAAAGGGAAAAATATTTCTTCGACAAATGCATCTAATTAGGTTAGTCTTTTTTCTCACCCTTTTCAATTTCAAATTCTTGTGGATTTAAACTCTAAGGATTTTTTTGATAAAAACAATGATCTAAATCCCAATCCCAATCCTCCTTTGGATCCGAAGAATATCATTCAAGAACCATCTTCTGAGCCATTGAATGAGAACCCTGAACCATTGGATGAGGATCTCTCTTTAAAAGAAGACCAGCCCTTGATAGAAGATGCTTCTATTCCTTCTTCCTTCCCCGAACCTATCAGTCCTATGATTCAGCGAATATCCTCTTCCACTTTTAGTCCCAAAATTCTTCAAAGCCAAAAGAGATCTCCTATATATTATGGAATGGAAAAAAAGAGGGGAAGACCTTCTCATTCTAATCAAAGGAATCAATATGCGCATGAAGATATTGCTAATGGCATTCAAAAAACTCT
This sequence comes from Wollemia nobilis, assembly GCA_028583015.1. Classification (NCBI taxonomy): domain Eukaryota; kingdom Viridiplantae; phylum Streptophyta; class Pinopsida; order Araucariales; family Araucariaceae; genus Wollemia; species Wollemia nobilis. The sequence continues at coordinate 1,971 of JAQPPZ010000090.1, read as the reverse complement.
GTTTTCTACTAGAATCAATATCTCCAAGGAAGAAACGAAGTGCACCAAACCTCCCCAACCACATGGAAAGGGAGGCAAAAAACTCTCCAAATCCTCCAAATGAAGATCCTCTCATGGAATGTGAGAGGCCTTAATGGTATAGCCAAGCAGCGGCTAGCTAAATAATTAAGGAAAGAAATCAGACCAACTATTTTTGTGATTCAAGAATCTAAAATTAGTGAACCTCTTGATAAAAATATTTACAATTTCATTTGGAAAAATAGTGATTTCTGCACTTGCAATGCCAGGGGTGCTTCTGGAGGCCTCCTATGCTTATGGAATCCTTCTCTCATGAGAGGAAATATTATCCATTCCAATGATGAGATTTTGAGCATTCATTTTTGTGATCAAGACAACAATTGTTCTTGGGTCCTGACCAATATCTATGCTCCCAATTCCATTTCTTGGAGGTCCCATATGTGGAACACTTTATACTCTATTAGAAATACTTTCTCTAATATGCCTTGGATCCTTATTGGTGACTTCAACACCCCTTTGTTTCCTTCTAACAAAAGGGGAGGAGTTGGCTCCTTTTCTAAGAGTATGGAGGACTTCCAGGATTTCATTAATGCACAAAATTTGATTGATGTCAATCTAAAAGGCAATTAGTTCACATGGTCAAATAGAAGGTGTGGATCTCAGCTAATCCAAGTTAAATTAGATAGGGTGTTGTTTTCTCAGGAAGCCTTTGACAACTGGGGAGATGCCACTCTTCAATCACTCCTCAAAATTGGCTTTGATCATAGTCCCATTCTTCTAGACACAAATAATCCAAAAATTTACAAAACCCCATTCAGGTTCAAAGCAATGTGGATGCAACATCCTGATTTTAAGGAAATAATCAACCAATGGTGGCAAACCGACATTCAAGGAAAACCTTCCTACATTCTAGCCCAGAAACTCAAAATCATTAAAGAGAACATTAAAGTATGGAATAGAGACATATTTGGTAACCTTTTCCATAATAAGTAGGATGTAATGTTGAGGCTCTCCTTGATAAAAAAAATAATCAGGAGAATGGTGATTTCACTACTGAGATTAAAAAAGAAGATAAGGAATTGTTAGCCAAGTATCACAATATTCTCCAATGTGAAGAAATTTTTTGGAGACAAAAATCTCGTGACTTATGGCTCAAAAAAGGGGATTCTAATACCAAAATTTTCCACACTTCTACTATGAGACACCGAAGCAATAATAGAATTAAGGAAATCCATACTCAGGAAGGAGAAATCATCAATGATATCAAAGAAATCAGGATGGAAGGCATCTCCCATTTCATGCAACTACTTCAGGCTGAGAATAGACCAAACTCTCAGATGGCAAAAGATTTTTTCCTCCAGTTTATTCCTCATCTCATCTCTGACAGTATCAATAGTAGACTTATGGCTACTCTTTCTGATGAGGAAATTAAAGATGCTTTATTCTCCATGGATCCTGACAAAGCTCCTGGTCTAGATGGTTTTTCCCCAAGGTTCTATCAAGCCTTTTGGTATCTTGTCAACAGGGATGTTTGCAAAGCCATAAGAGAGATCCAACATTATAAAATTATTCCAAGAGGCTTCAATTCCACCTTCATTGCACTTATACCTAAAAAGCCTAATGCTTGTAATTTCAATGATTTTAGGCCAATAAGTCTTTGCAATGTCATTTACAAGATTTTAACAAAAGCCATCACCATCCGCATGAGGGAAGTCATGCCTTTGATTATTAATCAGAGCCAAGGTAGTTCTATCAAAGGTAGATCCATCCTTGATGGCATTATTTTAGTGCATGAAGCAATTCATTCAGTTTCAATCAACAAAAAAGCAACCTTTCTTCTCAAGTTAGACATGAACAAGGCTTATGATAGACTAAATTGGGATTTTCTCTTTTCTATTCTAAACAAGTTTGGATTCCATACTAAATGGATTTCTCTAATTAAAGGTTGCATCT